>CAUYLG010017453.1:0-73730 GCA_963573385.1 Cacajao melanocephalus
ATTGTTGCAAAGGAACACACAAGGCAGTGTGATACACTGCCTTCCACCCCATCACCTATATCAGGCATTTCTCCCCATGCTATCTCTCCTCAACTCCACAACCCCCAGTGTCCCACCCCTATTTCCACCAGACAGACCCCAGAGTGTGATGCTCTCCTCCCTGTGTCCATGTGTTCTCACTGTTGAATACACCCACCTATGAGCAAGAACATGTGGTGTTTGATTTTCTGTTCTTGTGTCAGTTTGCTGAGAATGATGGTTTCCAGATTCATCCATGTCCCTATATACTGTCTCTACCTGAAGTTCTAGAATTTTGCTATCAACAAAACTCTGGAAAAAAGAAATCTCTCAATAAAATGGTGTAAAAGGAAGTCTCAGCTCTTGTTTTCCACAGAAACTAAAATTCAGCAATGATATACAGACTAAAATACGTTTATGAGAATTCTAGAATCCAGGAAAGAAGTTGAATTACCTCAGGCAAGCAAAAAGGCAATCATGAATACATTAAAATAGCTAAGAAAAGCAATTTAACTTTATTTTATTTGTATTTATTTTTTTGACAGAGTCTTGCTCTGTCACCCAGGCTGGAGTGCCATCTCGGCTCCCTGCAACTTCCACCTCCCAGGTTCAAGTATTCAAGCCATTCTCCTGCCTCAGCCTCCCATGTAGCCGTGATTACAGGCACACACCACCATGTCTGGCTAATTTTATCATTATTATTATTATTATTATTATTGGTAGGAGAAACGAGGTTTCACCATGTTGGCCTGGCTGGTCTCAAACTCCCAATCTTCTGTGATCCTCCAGCCTTGGCCTCAAAAAGTGCTAGGATTACAGGCATGAGCCACTGTGCCCAGCAAGCAATTCACTTTAATCAAGGTAGCCCTTCCCTCCAGCCAGCAAATCTCAGTGCTGGGAGAGAATGTACTGGCTAGTAACTCCCCCCCCCGAGGAAAAAAAAAAAGGTAGAGCATACATCCAACATTCTAGCATTTTTTAGTTCTTCCCAAGGAATTGGTTGGTTTCTGTCTTATCTGATTTTGGGGTGCTGACAGAGATCCAGCATATGTCAGATATCTGGTAGCCACTAGGATAAGGAAGAGCAAGGAGGCATGCTGCTATAGAAATAAAGAATCAAATAACTTGCAGTGTTCCATAGACACCAGAGAGAGCAAGGAATTATGAGTTTCTGAAAACAAAACAGAACAAAACAAAAACGGGAAGCTTCTCTAATTGAGATATTGAACCCACAGGCCCAGAAAAGTCATACCATCCTCATGTAAAACAAAAGGCTTCAGAGACCCCAAGAATTTTTTAGCCAGGATGGGTGATGAGGTTCTTCCCTGCACAAAGCTAGTCTGTAAAGACTGGAGAGGTTGCTGTTATTTTTTCAAACGTGAATTTTAATATAAAGTTAAAAAACACATGAAGAGACAGTGATACATTGTCCAAAGGAGAAAAAAACAAGTCTCCAGAAATCAATCCCAAAAAAATGGAAATAAGTGAATACCCTGAGAAAGATTTCAAAATAGGCACTATGGAGTATTTTATGAGCTCAAGAAAATGATACATGAACATAATGAGAATATTAACAAAGAGATAGAAAATATTTAAAAAGAACAAAACAAATTTTGGAGCTGAAGGATACAATTACTATATGGACAAATTTACTAGAGGAATTCAACAGAACACTTGCTCAAACAGAAGAAAGAATTAGCTAACACAAAGGCAAGCAACTAGAAATAATCCAGTCAGAGGAACAAAAAAAAAGAATTAAAAAATTGAAAAAAAAATTGAAATTCCAAAAAACTTATAGTACACCATTAAGCAAACCAAATATATACTGTGGGAGTCCAAGAAGAGGAGGGAAAAAAAAAAGAGGGCAGAAAGCTTATTTAAAGAAATAATGGCTGGCTTAGGCCGAGTGGCTCATGCCTGTAAGCCCAGCATTTTGAGAAGCAGAGATGAGCAGATTGCTTGAGCCCAGGAGTTTGAAACTAGCCTGGGCAACAATGGCAAAACCCCATCTCTGCAAAATATACACACATTAGCTTGGCATGGTGACAGGGACCTGTAGTCTGAAAGGTTGAGGCTGCAGTGAGCTGTGATTGCCCCACTGCACTCCAGCCTGGGCAACAGAGTAAGATCCTGTCTCAAAATAAAATTAAATTAAAAAAAAAAGAAAGAAAGAAAAAGGAAAAGAAATAAAGGCTGAAAGCTTCTCATATCTGGGGAAGAAAATGAACATCATGATTTAAGAAGCCTAAAAGTTTTGAATTAGAATGAATCCAAAAAAAAAATCACAATGGAACACATTATAATCAAATTGTGAAAAGTAAAAGACAAATACAGAATTTTGAAGGCAGCAAGAGAAAAGCAACTCATTACATACGAGGGAACATTCATAAGACTACTAGTGTATTACCCTGTATAAATCTTACAGGCCAGAAGAGAATAAGATGACATATTCAAAGTACAAATGAGCAACAACAACAAAAAAAATACCTACTTACTAATGAAGAATATTATATCCAACAAAAATATCCTTCATAAATGAAAGAAAACAAAGACTTCCAGATAAACAAAATATGAAGGAGTTCATCACCAATAAATCTGCCTTACAAGAAATGCTAAAGGGAGTCCTTCAGGTTGAAACAAAAGGATTTTAAACAGCTACACGAAAGCATATACAAGTATAAAACTCGCTGATAAAGGTAAACATATAAACAAATGCAGATGAATGTAATACTCTAACAGTGGTGTACAAATCACCTTTAATTCTGATATAGAAGTTAAAGGATAAAAGTGTAAAAAATAATTCCACCTATAAAAATATGATAGATTCACAATATAAAAATAAATAAATCATAAATGTAATTGAAGTCAAATTCTTATCGGCTTAATGTAAATTGTTATAACATGTTTTATGTAAGTCTCACAGTAACTACCAAGAAAATATCTATAGAAGATACACAAAATAAAGTCAGAAAGAAATATTAATAAGAGCATGTCTATATTTAAACAAATCATTGAAGAACAAAAGAAGACAGCAAGAGGGAAAAGGAGGAACTAACGAACTACAAGACAAATAGAAAGTAACTAACAAAATGGTAACCACAACTCCCTTACTATCAATAATATTTTAAGTGTAAATGCTTTAATCACCCCGATCAAAAGACGCAAAATGGCTTAATGAATAATGCTTAAAAATTCAAATATCTGCTTTCTATAGGAAACTCACTTTCTATTTAAGGACACATACACACTGAAAGTGAAAGAATGAAAAATGATATTCCATGAAAATGGTAACCAAAAGAAAGCGTGCTTATATATGACAGAAGAGACTTTAAGTAAAAAACTGAAGGTCAATATATAGCAATAAAAAGATAAAGTCACCAAGAAAATATAACAATTAAAAATGTATATGCACCCAACATCAGAGCATACAAATATATGAAGCGAACATTGACAGAACTAAAGGGAGAAATAGACTGCAACACAATAATAGCAGATAATTTTCAGTATTCTACTTTTAGTAATAAATAGATTCTCCAAACAGGAGATCAATAAGTAAACAGAGGACTTTAGCAATACTATAGACTAAATGGACCTAGAAGATAAATACAGAACATTATACCCCAACAGCAGTAGAATATACATTCTTCCCAAGCCATACAAATATTCTCCAGGATAGACCACACATTAGCTCACAAACCTGTCTTACCAAATTTTAAAACATGTTAAAATCATAAAAAGTATATGTTCTGACCACAATAAAATGAAACTAGAATTAATAACAGAGTTAAAAATGGAAAATTCACAAATATGTATAAACTAATAATATACTTTTAAATAACCAGTCTGTCAAAGAAGAGTTCAAAAGGTACATTGGAAAATATCTTGACACAAAGAAAAACAAAACCATAACTTATCAAAATGTATGTGATATAACAAACCCAGTGCTAAGAGGGATTATTGTAGGAATAAAAGCCCATTGAAAAAAAAGAATCTCAAACTAACTTTACACGTCAAAAAACTAGAAAAAAAAAGAGATAAACTAAGCCCAAAGTCAGCAGAAGGGAGATCATAATTGCCAACAAATGAGACAACCTAGAAGAAATGAGTACATTTCTAGAAATGCAACCTATCAAGATTAAATCAAGAAGTCGAAAGCCTGATCAGACCAATAACAAAAAAGGAAATCAAATCAGTAATCAAAAGACTCCCAGCAAAGGAAAGCTCAGCACCAGACTAACTCATGGGTGAATACTACCAAACATTTAAAGAATAATTATAGCAATTTTTTAAAACTCTTCAAAAAAAATAATAAAAGAATAATAAAAGTGGAAATACTTTTTTTTTTTTTTGAGATGGAGTCTTGCTCTGACACCCAAGTTGGAGTGCAGTGGCGCCATCTGAGCTCACTGCAACCTCTGGCTCCGGGTTCAAACAATTCTCCTGTCTCAGCCTCCCAAGAATCTGGGACTACAGGCGCATACCACCACACCCAGCTAATTTTTGTATTTTTGGTAGAGATGGGGTTTCACCATGTTGGCCAGGTTGTTCTCGAACTCCTGACCTCAAGTGAACCACCCGCCTTGGCCTCCCAAAGTGCTGGGATTACAGGCATGAGCCACCACACCTGATCTGAAGAGAGAACACCTTCAAACTCATTTTACGAGACCAGCGTTACCCTGATATCAAAATCAGACAAAGACAACACAAGAAAAGGAAACTACTGGCCAATATCCCTGATGAACATAGATGCAAAAATCCTCAACAAAATATTAGCAAAGCAAATTGAATAGGTACATTTAAAATGCCATATACCATGATCAAGTCTGAACTATCCCTGGATGCTAACCAACCAAAATGATAATTCACATTAAGAGAATGAAAGATAAAAATTACATGAGCATCTCAATAAATGCAGAAAAAGCATTTGACAAAATTCAACACCTTTTCACCACAAAATTTCTCAAAAAAAATAGTTATAGAAGAAATTTCCCTCAGCAAAATAAAGGTGATATATCAATGGCCCACAGCTAATATTATACTCAGTGATAAAAAAATAAAATTTTTTCTTTAAGATCTGAAACAAGGCAAGGATGAGCATTCTCACCACTTCTAGTTAACAAAGTACTGGGGAAATTGTAGACAGTGCCATGAAGTAATAAACAATAATAAGGGGCCCCTTAATAAGAAAGGGAGAACTAATATTATCTCTTCATATGACATTTCCTTATATGTAGAAAACCCTGAAGTTACAACATGCCAAAAAGTTTAAAAAAATTAACGAATTTGGTTGCAAGATTAAAAAAAACAACAACAACATATAAAAATTAGTTACATTTCTATGCATTATCAATGAAATATCTGCAAAGGAAATTAAGAGAATACCATTTATAATAGTATCAATAAGAATAAAATACTTTGGAATAAATTTAACCAAGGAAGTGAAAAGGGCCAGGTGCAGTGGCTCAAGCCTGTAATCTCAGCACTTTGGTAGGCCAAGATAGGTGGATCACCTGAAATCAGGAGTTTGAGACCAGTCTGGCCAACATGGTAAAACCCTGTCACTACTAAAAACACAAAGATTAGGTGGGTGTGGTGGTGCATGCAACAAGGTCATACAAATGGCCAAGAAGCATATGAAAATGTGCTCTACATCACTAATCATAAAAAAAGTAAGTTAAAATGTTAAAATGGCATTATAAAAGAAAATAGAAAATAATAAGTTCTGGCAACAATGTGGAGAAGTTGGAACCTTTGGGAACTGTTGGTAGAAATATAAAATGATGTAGACATTATTGATAATGGTGTAGTTTCCATGAATTATTAAAAATAGTACAACCATATGATTCAACAGTCTCCCTTCTGAGTATTTTTCCCAAAAAAATTGAAATCAGCATCTCCAAGCAATATTTGCACTATTGTATTTATTGAAGCATTATTCATAATAGCTAAGAGGTGAAAACAACCTAAATATCCATTGATGGATGAACAGGTTTTAAAAATATGGTGTGTACATATATTGGAATATTATTCAGGCATACAAAGAAGAAAATCTTATGATATGCTATAACAGATGAACCTGAAGGATATTATGCTAAATGAAATACGTCAGTCGCAGAAGGACACATACTGCATGATTCTACTTCTGTGACGTTTGTAAATAATCAAACTTATAGAAACAGAAGATAGAGTTAAATTAGTCCAACCATCGTGGAAAGCAGTGTGGCAATTCCTCAAAAATCTAAAAAAAAAAAAAAAAAAAAAAAAACTACCATTCAACCCAGCAATCTCATTACTGAGTATATACCCAGAGAATTAAAATGATTTATCATAAAGACACATGCACTTGTATGTTTATTGCCTTGCTATTCACAATAGTAAAGACATGGAGTCAACCTAAATGTCTATCAATGATAGACTGGATAAAGAAAATGTAGTACATATACACAGTGGAATACTATGCAGCCATAGAAAGAACATTTGTTACCTTGTTCATGGTAACAAATGACTGGAAACACATTTCTTGAAACTACCAGTAGAGAACTTATCCTAATACAGACTGTCTGTTCAATAAGATCCTACTCAAAATATTGGCAAAATTAAGGAGGGAATTTAATCAGCTAAATCTACAGTAGATGTGGAAAATTAGACATCCAATGAAAGCCATAAAGATTCCAAGACCGTGATATCATGATATGTTGACTTTGGCAAAAAAGAAAAAAAGAAAGAAAAAGAAACTGGACAATGGAAGATGAGAGATTCTAAAAATGCAATTGTATACCCATGGAGACAGGTCATAGGATAAAAGTGACACTTAAAGGGTATAGATAAGCCTTTTAATAAATGATGTGGAGACAACTGGATAACAATTAGGATTAAGGTTCTATATTGTTATCTTTGCACGCTTAATAAATTTTAGAAGACATTAAATAAAATACTATTACTAGAAGAAACATGCTATTGAAAGTAATTTCTGAGCAGGAATGACATTCTAAACCAACACAATGCCTAGAAGCTATAAAAGAAAAACCACTGATAATTTCACTAATTTTTAAAAATGTAAAAAAAGTAAATAAGTAATGATTGGCCAAGTAGAAATAAACATTTCTTTCTAAAACACACAATAGTTATAATTTCCATTAAATATGGATAAGCAACAAAATCTAAGAAAAAAATTAAAATAATAATCAGAAAACTCTAAATAAGAGCAAGGAGTTCATTGAAAAAATAATAAAAGACATACACAGAAAATCTAATATTATCTGAATGTAGTTTGTTTTCAATTCAACTTTGAAAACTGTATCAGTGGTTCAATTGTGAAACAAAATCAAATTGTAATAAAAATAAATGCAAGCTTTAAAAATCAAAGTAAAATTAAACAAACATCTTTTGATTTGTTTAATTGTTAATTTGGTATTTTTACTATCCAGAAATGAATTATTGCAGCTTTATCAGAAACAAAAACCTGTATTTCCCCAAAGTTAGAGCTAGGATTCAAACCTAAGATAAGAGGAATAAGTCATAGCCTTTTGCTTTCATCAGCAAGGTTGTCAAGGGTTGTCTGTACAGATCAAGGATTCACAAGTCATCCTTTGCAAACAGAAGCCTGGAGCCTCCAATTCACAGAAAGCCTCTGACCTACTTACCCCCTGCTTCTACAGGGCCACCCTCATTCACAGGGCCGAGCTCCTGCCAGCAGCATAAGTTGCCACTGGGATTCTTGTGTGCCCAGAGGAACCAGAGGAGTTGAGTAGCATCTAATTATTCAGTCCAGATACAGATGCTAACTAGGACTTAGTACATGTATTGCATGGACTCCCTCCAAATACCATGCCAAGCCTCTGGAGGACAGAAGAATATAAATAATTTAACTCCTCTTAATCTCAGCTTCCGTCTATGTATACGGGAAATAAAAAATAATTTGTACTCAGATTCAAATCTTGATGCTATCACTTACCAGCTATGTGTCCTTGGGCAAGTCACTTCCCTCTTTGAGCTGTATCTCTTTCTCTCCAGATTCTGAGCAGCAATTGAGAGGATATAAGCTACAAAAACACCTGGAAAGCAAGACACCAAGAGTTATGTGAAGGTTAATGATTATAATTTATCAAAACTATTTTTATTTTGTTTGGGCCATTTCTCTAAGCCCATGATGATATCTTGACAGTATAACTTAGTTGAAGAACATTACTCTGGAGTCAGATGTCTGAGTCCAAACAGCAGCTCTGCTATTTATTAGCAATATGATTTTTCACAAGTTACTTTACTTGTATATACCTCAGTTTTATTTGTAAAACTGGAATAACAACAGGATCTATGCCATAGGGTTACTGTGATGATATATGAGTTAATGCACATTTTAAATATTTATTTTATTTTTAATTGGCAAATGGTAATTTTACAGATACGTGGGGTACATAATAATGTTTACAGACATATGATGTATAGTGATCAGATCAGGATAATCAGCATATCCAACCTCTCAAACATTTATCATTTCTTTCTGTTGGAAGTATTCAATATCCTCCTCCTAGCTATTTGAAACTACATAATATATTTTGTTAATTAAGGTTTAAAAACAATGCTTAGTACATAGTAAGCACTCAATAATATTTTAGAATTTAAAAAAGTACATGTCCTAGTTAGGATAAGAGATATGCAGTCAAAGTACTAAAGACAGACAGATCTAGTTATTTTAATACATCATGTGAATGGGAAGTAAGATCAGATATATGGTACCAAAGAAATTATGTCAGTGGTGTCAGAAGCAAGAATTCAAGAGATACAAATATGAAATGAAAGAAGTTAACTAAAATCTCCATAATCTTAATTTTCAATTGGAAATATGAATATAAATGTACAATGCATTTCTCTTTTGAAGAGAAAGAAAGAAATAGAAAGGAAAGAAAGAGAGAGAAAGAGAGAGAGAGAAAAGGAAAGGAAAGGAAAGGAAGGAAGGAAGGAAGGAAGGAAGGAAAGAAGGAAGGAAGAAAGGAAGGAAAGAAGGAAGGAGAGAGGGAGGGAGGGAGGGAGGGAGGGGAGAAGAGAGGGAAAGGGAAGGAAAAGGGAGGGAAAAGGGAGGGGGAAAGGAGGGAAAAGGGAGAAAGGGAGAGGGAAAGGGGAGGAAAAAGGGAGGGAAAGGAAAGGAAAAGGGAGAGGAGAGGAGAGAATGGGGAGGGTAGCGGAGGAGATAACTTAGTGCATTAGTTTGCAATGGCTGCTGTAACAAATACCACCAACTGTGTGACATAACAGAAATTTATTTATTTCCACACAGTGCTGGAGGATAAAAGCGCAAGATCAAGGTGTTTGCATGGTGGCTTCTTCTGAGGTCTGTGGGGAAGGATCTTCTGGGTTTCTTTCCTTGGCTTACGGATGAGCTTCTCCCTATGTTGCCTCCACATCATTTCCCCTCTCTCTATATATTTGTGTCCAAATTTCTCTTTATTATAAGGACATCAGTTATATTGAATTAGACCCTACCCTAATGACCTTGTTTTAGCTTAATTACATCTCTAAAGATCCTATGTTCAAATTAGTTCACATTCCAAGATACTCAGGGTTAAGGCTGAAACATATGAAGTTTGAAGGGACACAGCTTAATCCATAATACCTAGAGCTGCTTTCATTTTTCTTCCTCTGGGTCTCATGAAAGCCTAGACTTCTACAGCAATATATAGGTTCCACGAGTATTCTCAAGTGCAGAATACACTGCTTACAAACTTAAAGAGAATACCCAGTGCTTTGCTCTT
Source organism: Cacajao melanocephalus (assembly GCA_963573385.1). Classification (NCBI taxonomy): domain Eukaryota; kingdom Metazoa; phylum Chordata; class Mammalia; order Primates; family Pitheciidae; genus Cacajao; species Cacajao melanocephalus. The sequence goes on from CAUYLG010017453.1 coordinate 9,768, forward strand.
TTTCGATGGAAGTAGGATAAAATACAATAATTTGTCCAAAACTTTGAAGGCTATGTTCTGGTATAACTTAGACCACTACACCTCTACATATTCAACAATATGACAGACTCTGAATCTTTATTTCCTTACCATTGGAACCCATATGTTTACCAAGACATTCAGAAGGCTTGTCATGTTTTGTCCATGGGACCTGATTAATTGTGTCAACAATATGGTGAAGCAATATTGTGTTATGAGGTTGTCCACCTTGCCAGGACCTCCTTGGAGAGTGAATTAATGTTATCTTTGTGGCAGAGTGAATTAGCATGGCTCTGAGGCAAGACTGAGCATATACTGCTGTGGATCCCAGGTGAATGCAGACTGCTTCTGACTCTTCTTCCCGTTGTGTAATGAAAAGATCAAATTAGCTAGATCGATAGCCACTTATAAAGTACGTGAAACTTTGTTCATCTGTTTTAGTCAGGAAAGCACATCCAACACAGTGATGAAATGAAGGCCAATACTTGATTAAATTTACAATGGTTTATTGTCTTTCCTCACAATCTGCTTTAGTAGAGGCTAGACTGGTGAATTAAATGGGGATGAACTATCACCCCTGCATCCTCTAAGGCTTTGCAGTACTAATATCTGCCATTAGCCTGGGATGGAAAGATGATCATCTTAGCAGGGTGGAGGGAAAGGTTTCAGGGACTTTTTATGGCCTTTATTATTAAAATACCTCTTATTCCACAGGTCAAGCTTTTGTTTCACATGAGGATATGTTCAATTGTTAATTATATTATGTAAAATTGTGCATCTGTGAATATAACAAATGGATTAGTAGCCACACTATGAGGCAGACTGGGGCAATACTGCATTTATCATGTGTGAAAGTAGACTTTCATACACTCCTACTCCATGTAGGAGCCATGTTGGCACTTTGTGTACCCAGAGATCAGTGTCAATTCAGATCATCCGGGAAACAAACCAAAGGACTTAAGTATTTCCTCTTGCCTTATGTATGGTCAGGTGAATGGCTGTAGTTCTCTTCAGAGAAGGAAGGGAAGAATTGCAGCTATAACATCTGCCAGAGTTGCAGAGTCTTTCCCACTAGAACTTGACTCTCTTACAATCCAATGATGGTGGCTCTGAAAAACAGCTTAGAGGATGAATCTGGGCAAAGGATTATGACAGTCTACTGGGTAACAGAATTCAGCTTCTGCTCATCCATTCTTTCCCAAAGTTTCATGCAAAAATATTCAAATATGCAAAGACACTGAAAGAATTTTATAGTGAACAAACGTTTATTCACCATCTAGATTCAGATTTACAGCAAATGTGTGTACTAGTTCCCTAAGGCTGCTGTAACATATGTCTACAAACTGGGCAATTTAAAGCAGGAGAAATTTATCTCTCTTATTTCTGGTGGCTAAAAGTGCAGAATCCAAGTTTTAGCAGGGTTGGTTCCTTCTGAAGTTCTGAGGAAGAATCTGTTGCATGCCTTTTTCCTATCTTATGCTGGCAGCTGGATATCCTTGACATTTCCCGGTTTATAGACACATCACCCCAATTTCTACCTCGTCTTCACACGGCATTCTTTCCTGTGATCTGTGTTTACCTTTCCCTCTTCCTTTCAGGATGCCAATCATTGGATTCGGAACCACACTAATCCAGTGTAACCTCATTTTAACTTGATAACGTATACAAAGATTTTGTTTTCAAAAAAGGTCACATTCACAGTTTCCAGGTAGACATGAATTTGGGGGCAACGCTATTCACTTCAGTACAATGTGCATACTCAACCACTAATTGAAACATTAACATCTTACTGTACTTGTTTATAAAATAACTATCCATGTATTCATCTCTCTATCCATACATTAATCCACTTTATTTTTAGTGCCTTTTAAAATAAAGTATAGATATTGATAATACTTCTCCCTATATACTTCAACACATATATCATTAACAGGAGTTCATTTGCTTATAGTTATTTTTTCTTCTGCTGAAAAACATACACACAATTAAATTCACAAATTTCATACTACAGACTGATGCAGATGTAAGTATAACCCAAATCCGTATTAACATAAAGGGCATTACTATCACCCCAGAAGGTTTATTCATGCACCTTCATGTATCTGTTTTTGTACACAAATGCTTATGATGGTTATATTCATAATAGTCAAAAACTGGAAACCATCCAATCTACATCAGTGGGTAAATAGATAAATTGTGGTACATAGATACAATAAACACTACTCAGCAATAAAAAGAAAAAATTGGCTGAGCATGGTGGCTCACACCTGTAATCCCAGCACTTTGAAAGGCCAAGTCAGGTGGATCACTTGAGGTCAGGAGTTTGAGACCAGCCTGGCCAACTTGGTGAAACTCTCTCTCTACTAAAAATACAAAATTAGCAGGGCCTGGTGGCACAAGTCAATCACTGTCCCTATCTTCCAGTGGCAACTACTATGGTGTTTTTTCTACCATTAATTCATTCTTCCTGTTCTAGAATTTCATACAAATGTATGTTTATTTTAAATTGTGTATAATATAGAAAGCAAAGAGTTTGAACTATTTATCTCCTAATTCTGTCAATTCTTGCTTCCTGTGTTATGAAGCTCTGTCATTAGGTGCATACATATTTATGATTGTTATGTCTTTCTGACAAATTGATCTTTCTAACTTTATGAAATGCCCTTTTTACCAGTGATGCTCTTTGTCTTGAATCAATTTTGTCTGATATTACTATAGTCACTCCAGCTTTCTTAAGCTACATACATAGCATATCTTTATTTCCCATTACTTTTAATATATCTGTGTCTTTGTAGCTAAATTATTTATTTTATAGACAGTGTAAGATTGGGTTTTGCTTTTTTATCCATTCAGAAAATGTTTACTTCTATTTGAAATGTTTTGTCCATTAACGTTTATTGTAATTATCAATGTGATTAGACTTAAGTGTACATTTTTATTATTTTTTATTCTTCGTCTTCTGTTTTTGTTTGTTTGTTTGTTTAGGTCACCGTTGTGGTTATCCTCTTCTCCCTTTTCTAACCTCTTTAACATGTGATTATTTTTAGAATTCCATTTAATTTATCTATTGGGATTTAAAATATATCCTATTACAGTTTTAAGTGGTTGATCTAGTGATTGCTGTATACATCTTTATCTTTTCTATAGATATCTTATAATTTATATTGTACTAATTCATGTAAAATATATTTCATGTAGATTTCATGAATATTTCATGAATATGTAAAATATTTTACTTCATGTAGAAAATTTGGAATCATATGAATGCATTTAGCCCCATCTTTTATGTTCTAGTTCGCATATGCATTATATCTATACATTTACAAAGCCCACAAGAAAGTACTATAATATTTGTTTTAAGTGGTCATATATACCTGTTTTAACTAGAAGAAAAATGTTTATTTATTGACTCAGGCATTTACTTTTTCTGATGCTTTTTGTTATTTCATAAAGACCTGAGTTTCATCTGATATGATTTCCTTTCAGTCTGAGAAATCTCCCTTAACATTTCTTAGAATGCAGTTCTGCTGACAAAAAAAAAAAAATTCTCTTAGTTTTATCTAAAAATGTCTTTATTTCACATTTATTCTTGAAGGACACTTGCACTGGATTAAAAAGTGATGGATTTTTGTTTTGTTTTGTTTTACTTTCAACACATGAAAATGTAGTTTCACAGTCTTCTGACTTCCATGGTTTCTGATGAATTATTCAAATTATACAATATATTTTTTATACAATATTTTATTTTTGTGTTGCTGCTTCAAGGTTTTTCACTTTGTCTTTGATTTTTAGTGGTTTGATTGCCTAACTGTGGTTTCCTCCACAACTTACTCACTTGAAGTACACTGAGCTTCCTGGATCTGTATTTGTATGTATCTCTAAATCTGCAAAACTTTTGGCCATACTTTTTTTGACAAAGTGGTTTGACTACCATTGCAAGTTTTTCTTTAAGTTAATGATAAGTCTCAGAATTTGGTTGCCTGTACTCTGCCCTTATGGTTTCTGAGGTGTTGGTCAAATGGTTTGGGTACCACATCTGAATCTGAATCACCAATAGTGCTCATCGTTATTTTTAATTGTTTTCAAATTGTTTGTTTGATAAGGTATTTAGGAAAGATTATTAGGACATTTGGCTTTCCTCTTGTATTTTATCTGAAAATCACCATCTGTGATACATTTCATGAAAAAAATAGGGCCAAAACTATCTGAAAGGTACATGCATCTATGTAAAAACAAAAATCATATGTTTATATGTCTGTACAGAGTACAGTTACAGTTTATAATATGTACATGTTTTTCCTCTATAAACATATAGTAGAACCTGTACAGTTATTGACCAAGGAGAGAGAGTAGATGCAGAGTGCAGAAGTAATTAGCTTTTCATTTGTAGCTCTTTTATACTACCTATTTATTTATTGTCATGTGAAGTGTTATTTTCATAATAAAAGTAATTAAAAACAAATAAGCTCCTTGCACAAAAAAACAAGGGTACCAGGTGCTCTATTCTGCTCAATAGACTCTGACTACATGCATTTTTCTAAAACTGTGAGCTAGGAAATGTAAGAAGGTGGATGAATACCAACAGACTCGGAAAACTGAAACAATGCTTCTCATCTGGAAAATGAGGTTTGAAGGGCTGACAAAAAGAGAAATCTTGCTACTTCTTTTAGGAAGCATCAAGATACTGAGCAATTATGAAGTTCCCATGTATACTTCCAAAGCATCTTTGATTCCCATCAAAGGATTACTCACGGACTCTCACTCTTCTCAAGTAAAACACTCTCTTTACAAGATAGAAATCTTGGCCTGGCACAGTGGCTCACACCTGTAATCCCAGCACTTTGGGATGCCAACGCGGGTGGATCACTTGAGGTCAGGAGTGCGAGACCAGCCTGGCCAGCATGGCAAAAACACATCTCTACTAAAAATACAAAAATTAGCCCAGCATGGTGGCTGATGACTGTAATCCCAGCTATTCAGGAAGCTGAGGTGGAAGAATTGCTTGAACCTGGGAGCCGGAGGTTGCAATAAGCAAAGATCACGCCACCACTGCACTCCAGCCTGGGTGACAGAGCAAGACTCTGTTTCAAAAACAAAACCAAAAAACTAACAAACAAAAAACAAGATACAAATCTTTGCTCCCCATATTTGACTTGCTGTGAGATACCTGTGATATGAGAGAACCAAAATGCGTTATGGTTCCTCAAAGCCCAGGCAAGTATTAAAACCAAATCAAACTAAATTCACTGGAATTGGAGGTTTCCTGAGATCAAAAGTTCCAGGCCTTTTGCAGAAACCCTGTCTAAAACTTCTTCAGACTTGAATTTTTTTATTTTTTAGGTTTTGAATAGGCACATGCTCTGGATTCAACTCCCAACTATATTACCTACAAGTATTTTTCTATGACAAATTATATCCCTTTTCTGTATCTTGGTTTCATTATCTATTAAAAAGCAGAAATGTAGTAACCACTTGACATGTTTGCAGTGAGAATAAAAATAAAAAGCTGGCATAATTACTGTCACAGAATAAACTAACAATAAAAGTCAACAGTTACCATGTTAATATTAATTTTAGAAATCTTTTTCTAAAGGGAAAATTACCTAAGCCTCAGATGTATAGATGTTTTACATTTTCTTTCAAATCTGGAATAGAGCTGGTAAGTTGGTTTCATTTTGAATTTGTCAACTCTCCTTCTATTTCATTCATAGTTGAAGGGAATGTAGCAGAGAACTGGTGGCTTGCATATCAGATGCTCCCAGTGGAAAAGGCCCAAGTCTTGCTGATTATTACTGCTAAATATGATATTCAGTGCTTCAACAGCTATCACTCAGGCTATTATGCTCCGCTTTTAGTTTAGTCAACTAATGTCTCCTAGCTTTTCAAACCACACATCCTGGACAGGCCAAACTGCAGTATTTTGTTCCACTGTCTATATGAGTAAATTCCTACTTGCCAAATCATAAAACATAAAACTAGAGACATTGTACCAATAGCCTAATATTATGGAGAAAGGAAATTATCATTTATTGAATACTAAGTCAGTTGTCGAGTATAATTTATTGTGCCAGTATATTTTACATGTGTCATCTCATTTAATCTTTGTAAGAATACTTTAGGACACAAATTATAGTCCATATTGTAAAGGAAAGGCAACTAATGTGGAGAACGTTTATGTTCACTGCCATACAGATGGTTAGTGTGAGGACTGAGATTCAAACCCAGTTTTACATGGTGGCCATATTTTTTATGCTTTCTGCATGTGTGCATAGGAAGATATATCTGGTTTTGAACATGTTTCTGATTATACCCAGATTAACTTGTGAAATAAAAAGATGCACAAAATATTCAGTTTACTTCCTTGAGTTTGGCAAGCACTAGAGTCATCATAGTCTCAGTTGTTTCATGTCACCCTCTCTGGATTTCTGTGTCAATCAATAAGATGTCTTTGCATACTGCAAAATTGGAGGACTTTAATAATTAGCTTGGTACTACCAATGCTTAAAATACAATAATAGCAAAAATCACATTAATTAGACCATTTGCAAAAGAATGTGATTATCCAAACCTTCTAGAAATGTAATTGTGGAAGCAGATGCCCCACAGATAATGATAAACAGTGCCTTTGCTTACCAGCAATTATTTTTTTTCACCCTGGAAGTATGCTGATTAGCCAAAGAAACTCAGAGTCTGGCTCCAACAGAGAGGGCTGAGTCCCCAGCCAAGTTTTATGGCAACTCTGTAAATAACAATATGTCCCACAGACCAGATTCCTAGCCTGCAGGCACCATTATATCACATCTCCCAGCCCTGTGCATTGGCGACTCCTCATAGACTCAGAACTTGGAAGAAACTCAGTTGGAATCAAAAAGAAATTCTGGCTTTGCTAAACTACTGCTTCAAATAAGTGAGCAAGTCTGTATGAGAACTGTATTGCTAGATAGCCAAGGAATCTCCATTACTGCATTACAACTGGTAAGTACTAGAAGAGAATAAACAAAGTTGTCACCTTCGAAGTTCAACATAGGCAGCTCACAGGACTCAGTGCTCCTATAGATAACCTTTTATTGCAAGTTATCTACCCTTTCTCACTTAGACGTCATCTTTGGAAAAACGAGGTAACAGTAGCCAGTGAATCCAGTTGTTTTGAAAGTTTATTATTAATATGTGAGAAAGCGTTGAGCTACATATATAGGCATGTTCTAACTGAGTTAGTCTGGGTCATATCTGAGTAAAATTTTTTTTAATAGGGGTGATGGGTTCCCTCTTTAAGTCACTTCCCGGTTTCCAGAAGATGTACAAGCTCAGTTAGACCCCCAAGACATTAACTAATTTTGAAAGTTCCACATTTACACCACCATGCCTCGACTGTTCCTTCTTCCTGCCTTTTCCCATATGTCTGTTGAATTTCATTCACCCATATGGCACGTATTTACAAAGTGCTTCACGTGTTTCAGCTACTGTGCTAGGCATTACTTTCACACTTTCTCTTAAGGTCACCTATCTGAAATCCAGACACCCATGCTGCATTCTGGGACTCAGTGAATGTCTTCAGAAATACGCCCTATTATTATACGAGGCACATTCTATGCTAATGAGGTCATTTAACTAAAAAATATTTCCTTATAGAACCATGTTTTAAATTATACAGAAACCAAACACAAAGATTTAAAATCATTTGCTTAAGCTGTCGTGCCAAACAGGGCCAAAATTAGGACAAAATTCTACTTTTCCTGACTCTAATTTTTGGTACTTACTGAATGTATAGGAAGCACAAGAAATTCTTTTACTGTTTTGTCCATGTGAAATTGTGTGCTTGTGAGGAGGTTAATGGGGACTGTCTGTACCACCATTTTTCTTCTTTTATTCTGTAACAGTCAACTAGAAAACAGTAACAAACCTTCTTAAAGCACTTAAACCATCCTCTAAAAATGAATCAAATGACTGAATTTCCAGTCTTTTGAGACTGTATGAAGCTATCACAAATGAGATGTGTAAATAGAATTCCAATATTAGAGCTCCACAATGTCTCCTTATCTGAACATTCTTCTAAAGCAGATTTCCCTTAATATGAAGTTTAAGTCTCGCACAGATATTTTGCTTAAAGCCAAGACGTTAAACTCTGATCAGATTGTATCTTTTGTCAGTTGTTTCCAAGAGACTGATCACATTTTAAAGGGGGCATCTGTGTACTGTTAAGGATTAAAATTAAGATCTGAGTTAATGAGCATAAGTTCGTTTGCAAATCACCTCCAGTTCTTCTGTATATATCTCCAAATCCTACTTCTAAAGTCCAGACCCACATTTCAGAAGACTGATAGATAGCACACCCAAGATGTTCCATTGTGCAAAACTGAAATAGTCATCTTTTCTTAAAAAATTCAGAAACTCCCCCTGACTTTCTCCTCCTACCAGGGAAAATTCCCAGTATTCAAGTTCTAAATTATAACATTCTCTTTGCATGTAGATGTCAATCTATCTTCAAACCTGATCATTTTTACTTTTGTAGTCTTTTCCCACTTGATTCCCCTTGGGTCCTCTCTAATACTTCTTATCAAGTCTAAAGTGCAGTGGTCCAGTTTAGCAAAGCGCTTTTTATATGGAGTCTCATCTTTCTGTTTCTCTTTCTTCTAATCCAATTATATATTAAAGAAGATTAATCTTTTTAAAGTACTGCTTTGATCCTTTCTCTGTCAAAAACACTTAGTATCTTCCAGGTATCTATGAAATAAATTCCACAGGCCAAGGGAACCATTTAAAGCTGGCAATAGTCAGTCACCAAATTACATTTTCAACCTTTTTATTTCTTATGAGTTGATTCCCAACAAAATTTTATGCTGAAGTCTCACCTCCAGCACCTCAAAATGTAACCATGTTTGCAAGTAAGGTCATACAGCAGTGATTCAGTTAAAATGAGGCTGTTAGAAGAGGAAGAGGTACCAGGATGTTGACCATATGAACAGGCAGCAAGAGGGTGGCCATGTGCAAGCCAAAGAGTGGGGCCTCAAAAAAAACCCCACACCGATAACACTTTGATTTGGGTTTTCTTTTTTAATCTTTTTTTTTTAAGTTCTGGGGTACATGTTCAGGATGAGCAGGTTTGTTACAAAGGTAAATGTGTTCCATGGTGGTTTGTTGCACAGATCAACACATCACCTAGGTATTGATCCTAGCATGCGTTAGGTATTTTTCCTAATGTTCTCCCTCTCCCGACCCCACCACCCGACAGGCCCCAGTGTGTGTTGTTCCCTTCTCTGTGTCCATATATTCTTATTGTTCAGCTCCCACTTATAAGTGAGAACATGCAGTGTTTGGTTTTCTGTTCCTGCATTAGGTTGCTGAGAAGACATGGAACCAACCCAAATGCCCATCAATGATAGACTGGATAAAGAAAATGTGGTTATATATCCACTATGGAATACTATTCAGCCATAAAAAGGAAGGAGATCATGTCCTTTGCAGGGACATGAATGGAGCTGGAAGCCATTATCCTCAGCACTTTGATTTTGAAATTCCAGTTGTTTAAGCCACTCTGTCTGTGGTATTTAATGGTAGCCCTAGCAAATTAATATACTATCCAAAATTAATTCCTTGTTAATTCCCCCATATCCACCAACTGTTTTCACAGGTCTATGGTGTTCCCTGTGGTATGCAGTGTGTTCTTATATCACGTCTTTAACTCAAATTCATCTTTCCAGCCCTGTATTTAGGAGAATGTGTCCCAAACCAGTAATTCCAGCCCTCAATATACTTCCCATCCCAAGCTAAAAATAATCTCATCCAAGTCAGTACTCCCAAGGCCCCAGTGGATTCATTTGTTAATAGAATTGCTCTTTATTTGTGTGCATTACCTCCGTGCTCTGTCAGATCCTTGAATGTAAGAAGTGTGAATCATTTTTTAGTGCTATCCACCTCCCACCCCACCCAGCACATTGCCCAGACCATGAACCCTACTCAGTGATAAATGACTAAATGATACTAATAACAAATGGTAATAATAGCTGCATATAATAATAATAACTGACTTTATGTAGACACGGAATCATTTCATTGAATGATCACAGACACTTTTTGAAATAGGTACTATTATGATTTCCATTTTACAGATTAGAAAAATGGACATCAGAGAGATTAAGTATTTGACTGTAAGCATGAGCATTAAATGCATGGCAACAAAAATGTACTTTCTCCATTCCAATTCACTGCCTTGCTATGAAGGCAGAATTGAAAACTTAGTCATCTAAAATCCTTTTCAGAATAGTAGGGTAACAATTAAAAAAATTCCCCCAGAGAGTTGCCTTCAAATCATAGAATTACTTCTTCTCCCAAGGCAATAAGGACAGAGAATATGTTCTTTTGTCAAATGCCACTCTGCTACCTGTGGATAGCACACCCACCTAGGATGAAAGTAGCAGTTTTTACCATCATTTTATTTCACTTATCACAATGGACAGCTTCTCTTGAATTTGTGTGAAGGCTCAACATACAAACCTATGTTTCCCATACCAAGAGATAAATAACAAGAGCTACAGATAGCTATTATGTGGCATCTTCAATCCCAGGCTTGTTTAAAAACCACCTCCCAGGAGTTGACTCTCCCACTAGGCTGGGTTTTCTCAAAAGAGTAAAGAATTCAGATATTTTAAAACAACTCTCTCTTCTCGAAAGTAATCTAAGTGGCTTTTTGTAACCCTCTTCTACAGGAGTTTCTTTCAAATGACATGATCTTATGATAACACTCAGAATTTTCCACAAGGATCTTAAGAGAAAAGGCAGAGTGCTTGACCCTCAGAAAGGGACTAAGTCAAATGCAGATTGTGTGCATATTGTGGCTGTCAATGAAAATTTCTTCCTGTTAAATTTAGGAAAGGTTTCATTATTTTTTGCATCTTTAAGTGTCTAAAAGACAGCTATGTATAAAAAGAGGATTTAGAAACAGAGCTTTTACATATACTTATCTGTAATTAGATAAAATGTGTACATCACTATGTGCTTAATTTCATCATTCTAAATCTGATTTTAAAAAGCACATAAAGGAGGAATAGACTGGGTTCTCTTCAATGTGGCCTGCATCCATAGGAAAGTTCAGGAGAAAACAACTTGTCTATTCATTCAAATATTTAGTGAGTGTGTGCCTACTTGCAGCTAAGAATAGAAAAAAGAAAGCACAGTTCCTGTCCTGAAAGAGGTTTACATAAATGAAAAAGACAAAGATAAAAATGCAACATTGTGAATGTCTCTTGTAATGGTTGAAAATACTTAGAGAAGCAGAGTGTTTCCACCTTTCAAGTTCGATAGCTAAGATCTTTGTGAAGATGAATTGCTTTGGAACCAACCAAATTTTAGGTGAACATTTAATATGCTGTGGAGGTGGGGCAACCATAATCACCTTTTAAAAAATGAAAATGTGAACTCAGAAATATGACACACCCTCTCAAAATGGTGACTAGCATTCAACTCATAAATTCTCCCCTGCCAGTTGAAATTTATAAAAATATTTTAAAATCAGATTGATTGCCTGCTATAAGCAGTCCTTTCTCATTATTGAGCCCCTGGAGAGAGAATATTAATACTATTTTTGTTTTTAGATTTCAAGTTTTGAAATAGCTATTAGGAACCTTTATATCTGAGTTGATTTCAGGGTTTATTTTGATAGCTGCATCAACTAATAAAATCAATGGCTAGTTCATAAATTATGTCAGTTAATGAAATCAATCAATGATAAGCTTATTAACTTTCTCCCTTTGAATCTATTGTTTTCTCATGTATAAAATTCTTAGTGTGCCCTTTGGTATTTAAGATGGTCAATTAACTATCTTATCTTCCAGCGGAAGCAGTTTATGAATAAAATATTTTTTACAGTTTTTTGAAACCAGAATATATTTCAAAGATTTTTAGTTTAGTTTTATTGCTTGTTTGTTTTTTCTGTTTTGTTTTCTATAATTTATAAGCAATATGAAATAATATTTTGTCATTTTATCCACTAAAAATTTATTGGAATTACTCCTGTTTTACATTTAATGATTATAAATTCTAGGTTAATTTTTTTCCAATTTCCCACAACTGATAAGGAGAAACTGGAGGTAGAAAATTTTGACAAGGGAATAAAAGTTGAACTGTAAAATGGGAATTTAAAAATAGATAGAAAGAGAAAAACAAAATATTCTTAACAGAGAAAATGCCTGTAAACAAGGCCCTAAGATAGGAGATCTTAAAGAATGATAGTTTTGAGAAATTCCTGTAAAATTATTATTTCAAAATATTGGTTGGCAAGAGGGACATCAGATGTATGCTTACAGAATGTCACTTACATAGATTTGTGGGGATGACTGAGAGTGATGCTAGGGTACAACAGGAAAACAAAGGGAGGAATCTAATATTTTTTATTGAGCATCACCTTATATCCTGGTTTGTCTACCCAGTTCTGGTTTATGCCTGTTGTCCAGATGTAATTATTAATAGCATCTGCTATGGTTTGAAGGTGTCCCCATCAAAGTTCATGAGTTGGAAACTTAACCCTCAATGCAACAGTGTTGAGAAGTAAGACCTTTAGGAGGAGATTAGGTCATGAGGGCTCTGTCCTCATGAATAAATCAATGCCATTATCATGGGAAGAGGTTTGCTATCACTGGAGCAGTGTCCTTATAGGATGAATTCAGCAACCTTCCCTCTCTTGTATGTGTATACTCTTTTGCCCCTTCACCTTGCTCTATGGGATTGCACAGCAAGAAGGCCCTCACAAGACACAAGCCCCTGGACCTTGGACTTCCTAGCCTCTAGAACTGTAAGAGTCTCTATTCTTTATAGATTACCCAGTGTCAGGTATTCTGTTTATCAGCACAAAAGGGATGAGGATAACACCCCTTTCTTTTTCAAAAGCACCCCTCTTTGCATGATAATTATATAGTCATCTTAATTAACATACTAACAGAATGTATGATAATGTTCACTATCCTGGAATCTGATGCAGATCTCACCAAACTACCATCTTTCTCCCTGACTTAGGAACAGATGTTGTTTCGTGTCAAAGGTATCATTGCTTCATATGAATATTTAGAAGCTTGATGTGTAATAATGGCTGCAAAACAACAAAATCACATGAAAAACTATGAAAACTTCTAAAATAATGAGGTAGATAGTTTCCACTGAACATGACTTGGACAGCTGCCTTCATCAGCCAGAATGAAAGCAAGAGGTAGAAAAATGTACAAACTTGGTGCCTTTAGGTAAGCAAATCTTTAAAAGCTACATATGCAGTGAGAATTATACTTCTAAAAGTAATTTGAGGAATTTGAGAGTGGTTTTGTTTTTTGTTTTGTTACTTTGTATATGTTTGTGTGTATATGTATGTGTGTGTGTATATATATATGTGTGTATGTGTATATTTTTATAGAGAGAGACATATAAAGAGAGAGAAAAAGTGAAAATTTAAAGGCGAAAAATTCTGAATGGAAAGATCATGTCTTTCTTTTATTTTCTACGTTCAAAAAATCCCAATATACATCATTGTTCTTTAAGGAAAAAAAAAATTGGCTATTTCAGAAATTTTGTTTTCTCTTCTTAGATTTATGTACAAGATATAAGACATCTCCTTCTAAACTTTCTCTCCCAAACATCCACCATTATACTCTCAGACTTCAAAACTACACTCAAGGGACCTACATGTAACCAATTCTTGATTTGCCTGATAGCACAATGATGTAATATCATCTTCTTACTATAATAAAAGTAAGTGAGAAGAGTTTAATGATTATATCTGAAAACTAATGCATTTCATACAGCCCTGTTTAAATATAAGATATTTTTATTTTGGTCAAAGTGTCATTGATCATTTAAAACTGCCAAATCTATTCCATTTTAATTTAATCTTTATTGTTTTTCGGAAGACGTGAACCTTTTGGAGCTAATCTTCTTGGTGGTATAATTAGGGAAGAGTGAGAAAAAGCTCAGAATAAGAATTTCAAATAAGCTAGAGCTACTTTTACAATCTTCATATGCTCTCTTAAACTGGGTAATTTTGAACAAACTTATTCTTTCTGAATCTCAGTTACCCATCTATAAATTAGGCCCTCCCCACTTTCTTCCTGGACTATATTGTACATTTTTTTCTATTCTCTCTCCTGGCTTGCCCTAATAAATCAAGTCTATCTAGATTCTGCACCAGAAGCAATTTATATTAAAATATTTTATGTGCAAGAGAGCTCCTGATATTGACCAATTCACTTCCTAGATCTGGTATATTACAATGAGCATGGAAACTATGGTATATGGAAAACCATAGCTTTAATAGATGTCTTTACCACTGGCTTTGAAATAAGTTTCAATATTCCAGTGATCTGCCTTTATTTCAAAGTTTCTTATTTGGAGATATATGGAGGGGCTTCAAAACATCTGTGAACCTTTTGAAAGTGTTCTGAAAATTCTGTGGTCTGTGTTGAAAACATATGTTTCAGTACTCGAGAACTACTCTTTCAAATGAACATGAACCATGAAAACTGCTTACACAACTGGGGATTTAGACAAGATTTTGAATATTGTCCAACCTGAATATAGATAGGATCTGATTTCTTTTCAAAGATGAAAAAAGAATATGACTATCCAGATAAAAACAGCATGTTGTAGAAGGAGAACAGACTTGCAGATTGAACAGCAAGGACTTCCTTGCGTGCCTCAAATCTCCTGATTCCCATTTTACAAAGAAGAAAAATAGCACATTTCCACTCATTCTTTTTCACAGATATTTTCCCCTTTGCTAGGAATGCATAAAGGAGTCAGTTAATTAAAATGGAAAATTTAGCCTTCCTGCTTTCTAGCACAATTCATGAAATCAGCAAGTTTACTTAAGAAATGTAATGTTTGTGACAATGATTAAAGGTGTTGTGCCAAACAGGTTCATAAAAAGATTTTTGTATCTGGAGAAAAAAATAATACCTTTCCTTCCTTGAAGCAGAGGGGCAAGAAGTACTTTTGTTTTAAAATATATCATTACATCTTCCTTGCTAGCTGCAGCACAGAGCTTGTCACTTATAACCTTATTTTAAGCTAATTAAACTATCAGTCTTCTTTTGTTACTCTAAACAGAACACAGTCATCGTGCTTGTTTCTGGTCAGTTCTTAATGGGAAGAATGTAAGGTCATTTATCTTTTCCAGAATCCCCTCAGCTATATCTAAACTACTTTTCTATAAACATATGAAGATTTTTAATTCAAACCTACATTTAGCAAAATGCCATTTGACAGCAATTGGGACACACACCATGACAAGCTCTACAAAGAATGTTGAGAGTCTTGCCATAAAAAGAGCAAGTGGCGTCTTGCTGTGTCTAACCCTCGGAAATTGAGATTTAATATTGTTTGACATTCGAGCATTGAAACTCAACTCAGGCTTGTAAAAGTTGTTCTCATTTAATTCTTGGTTTAGCTTAAGAGTAGAAAATGTTTGGAATAAATTTAACCTAACCCTATGTAGATCCAAAATTTTATTACTCTCTGAATTTGGCAACTACATTACTTAGGGTTCTCCTGGAAAATAACTTCCAAGTCGTCTTTTTTTCATATTTAGTCTGGAAGAAATGTGAGTGTCTTAATCTCAAAGAATGCTATTTTATTTTGCAAACCATCAGGAAGTCAGTACCTTTTTTTTTCCCCTATATGTCTTCGAGAGCACTACATTAGGGACCCATATAGTAAAGAGAATAAAATGAGTAATAGTCATAGGAACTCAAACATTTGTTATATAGTGTTCAGAAAATTTAGCCGTTCTCTCTCTTGCTGTCTCTCTTGTTCTCTCTCTCTTTCACATACACACACACACACGAGAAAATATATACAAATTTAAACTGTCACTTTCTATATACAATCTTTACTCTCATTCCACAAAGTAGAAGTACTGTGTGATATGTGTGTGTGTGTGTGTGTGTGTGTGTGTGTATATATGTTTATCCAACAAAGGGCTTGTATTCAAAATATAAAATAAGCCCTTACTAATTAAGACCCAAAACATCAGACATCCCAAATGAAAAATGGACCAAAACCTTAATACATGCTTCACAAAATAATTACCAATATACATATGAAAAGCTGTTCAATATCAATTTGTCATGAGGAAATGTAAATTAAGATCATAATGAAATACTGCTTTACACTCACTATGATGGCTAACTTTTTTTTAAAAAAGATGAAAAAGATGAATTATTGGCAAGGATGTAGAGCAATCGGAACTTTTATACTACTGGTGGCACATAAATTTGGAAAAATATTTGGCAGTAACTACTGTGTTGAATACATACATATCTTATGACCCAGTAAATCCACTCCTAAGTATAAATGCAACAAAAATGTGCAAATATGTTCCTTGAAATATATGTACTAGAATATTCAAAAGAGCACTGCAAAAAATGGAAAAACCAAATGTTCATTAGCAGAATCACTAATAAATAAACTGTAGTCTATTTGCATGATTAAATAAAACATGAAGAACAACCACATGCAAAAAAAGAAGGATCATTTATATAAAGTACAAAAGCAGGCAATGCTAATCTAAACTGATTGAAGTGGAGAAGTCAGGATAGTGGTTACGCTTGAGGCAGGGCAAATAATTCATGATTGTAAGAGATCATGGGCAGGTGGAGGAAAGGCGAGAGTGCTGATAAGGTTCCGGTAATATTCTGTTTTTTTTAAATCTTGGGGTCAAATACATAGGTGTGTTTAGATTGTGCAACTTTGGTGAGCTGTATGTTTATAATACATACATTTTTATATGCATATTATACTAACTTTATACTTAAGGTTTATAAGTTAAAAAAGAGTCATTCTTTCTTGGCTTGATTTAGATAAAACATTCCAATACTAACTTAGATGTTTGGCTGGGAATTTATTTCTACTTTGTGAGGTTAAAATCAAAGCCCTTGTATTGCAAAATTCTTATTATGCAATCAAGGGAAGGAAGAAGCTTAGCCAAACACTTGCTCCCTTATTCTGAATAATGTTAGCCAGGCTTTCACAGTTCTACTAACACTAATATTAATAACAATTTGGTCTATGACAATATTTGCAGTATGCATTCCATTCTTTATTAGACTCAATTAGGTTCAATGGTCTGGGTCTGCTGGCCTCTGAACTATTGGAAATGTAGAGAACTTCATAAAACTGTGATTTTGAGCATCAAAAAAAAAAAAAAAACTCATTTTAATCCTACTGAATAGGAAAAAATTTAAAGCATTCTCCCTGAAAATTACAAGAAAAGGATGCTCACTTTCACCACTTCTATTCAACGTAGTACTGGGAGTCCTAGCTAGAGCAATAAGGCAAGAAAAAGAAATAAAGGGCATTCAAATTGGAAAAGAGAAAGTCAGACTTTTGCTCATCACTGATGATATAATCGTATACCTTGAAAACCCTAAAGACTCTTTTACAAGGCTCCTAGATTTAATAAACAAATTCAGCAAAGTGTCAGGTCACAAAATCAATGTATAAAAAACAGTAGCATGGCTATACACCAACAACCACCAAGATAAGAATTAAATCAACAACTCAATCCCTTTTATAACAGCTGCAAAAAAAAAAAGAAAAAAAAAGCCTAGAAATATACTTATCCAAGGACGTAAAAAAAAAAAAAAACTCTTCAAAGAAAACTACAAAACACTGCTGAAAGAAATCATAAATGACACAAATAAATGGAAACACATCCCATATTCATGGATGGGAAGAATCAATTTTGTAAAAAAATGACCACACTGCCCAAAGCAATCTACAGATTCAATGCAATTCCCATTAAAATACCATCATTATTTTTCACAGAACTGGACAAAACAATCTTAAAATTTATATAGAACCAATAAAGAGCCTGCATATCCAAAGCAAAACTAAGCAAAAAGAACAAATCTGTAGGCATCACATTACCAGATTTCAAATTATACTATAAGGCTATGTTACCAAACAGTATAGTACTAGTATAAAAATAAACACTTAGACCAACGGAATGCAATACAGAATCCAGAAATAAAGCCAAATACTTACAGCCAACTAATCTTCAACAAAGCATATAAAAACATAAATTGGGGAAAGGACATCTTTATCAATAAATGGTGCTGGGAAAACTGGCAAGCCACATGTAGAAGAATGGAACTGGATCCCTATCTCTCACCATATATAAAAATCAGCTCAAGATAGATCAAAAACTTAAATCTAAGACCTGAAACCATACAAATTCTAGAAGATAACATTGGAAAAACTCTTCTGGAAATTGGTTTAGGCAAAAAAATTCATGACTAAGACCCCAAAAGCAACTGCAACAAAAACAAATATAAATAAATAAAATCTAATTGAACTAAAAAGTTTCTGCACAGCAAAAGAAATCAGCAGAATCAACAGACAACTCACAAAATTAGAAAAAATATTCACAAACTATGCATCTGGAAAAGTACTAGTATCCAGAATCCACAAGTATTCAAACAAATCAACAAGAAGACAAATCACCCTATCAAAAAGTGGGCAAAGAACATGAACAGACATTTCTCAAAAGAAGATATACAACATATGAAAAAATGGTCAACATCACTGATCATCAGGGAAATGCAAATTAAAACCACAATGAGATACCACCTTATTCCTGCAAGAATGGGCATTACAAAAAAGTCAAAAACAATAGATGTTGGCATGGATGTGGTGAAAAGGAAACACTTTTACATCTGCTTGTGAGAATCTAAATTAGTACAACAGTATTACAATTTCTTAAAGAGCTAAAAGTAGATTCACCACTCAATCCAGCAATCCCACAACTGAGTATTTACCCAAAGGAAAATACATCATTGTATGAAAAAAGACATATGCACATGCATGTTTATAGCAGCACAATTCATAATTGCAAGAATATGGAACCCATCTAAGTGCCCATTGACCAATGAGTATATATATTTTTTTAAATGTGATATACGAACACCATGGAATACTCCTTGGCCATAAAAAGGAATGAAATAATGTCTGTTGCAGCAACTTGAATGGAGCTTGAGGCCATTATTCTAAGTTGTAATGGTTAAAATTATATGACAACATGTAAACTTGATTGGATTTAAGGATGCAAAGTATTGTTTCTGGGTATGTCTGTGAAAGTGTTGCCAGAGGAGATTAACATTTGAATCAATGGACTATAAGAAGAAGACCCACCCTCTTCTGGGTGGGCACCATCCAATTGGCTGCCGGCAGGACTAGTAAAAGCAGGTGGAAGAGGGTGGAATAAGCTGACTTGCTAAGTCTTCCAGCTTTAATCTTTCTCCCATGCTAGATGCTTCCTGCCCTTCAACATCAGACTCCAGGTTCTTCAGCCTTTGGGCTCTTGGACTTACACCAGTGGTTTGCCAGGGGCTCTCAAGTCTTCAGCCACAGACTGAAGGCTGCACTGTTGGCTTCCCTACTTTTGAGGTTTTGGGACTCAGACTAAGCCACTACTAACTTCCTTTCTCCTCTGCTTGCAGATAGCCTATCATGGGACTTCACCATGTGATCATGTGAGTAAATTCTCCTTAATAAACTCCTTTTCATATGTACATATATCCTATTAGCTCTGTCCCTCTGGAGAGCCCTGACTAATACATAAGTGAAATAACTCAGGAATGGAAAACCAAGTAAAATATATTCTCACTTATAAGTGGGAGCTAAGCTGTGAGAATGCTAAAACTTACAATGATATAATAAAATTTGGAAACTCGGGAGAGGAGGCTGGAAGTAGAATGAGAAATAAAAGACAATATATTAGGTACAGTATACACTGCTCAGGCGATGAGTACACTAAAATCTCAGAATTGGAAAAGGTGGAGAAAGGGTAAAAAATTAATAATATAATAATAATAAAATCTCACAATTCACCACTAAAAAACACATCCATGTAACCAAAAACCACCTATAACCCAAAAAATTGAAATAAACAAATAATTTTTAAAAGAAAAGGACTCATTTTAAATTCTGGCTCTGTCAAAAGCTCACATTAGGATATTGTGCAAAATTAACCACTCTGAGCTTCAGTATTCCCATCTGTAAAATGAGAATAATAACCTAATCCACCTACATGGTATGTGAAGTTTAGATGAGATAAATGGTGGAATAAGCTTAGCCCAGAACATGGCTTTTACTTATCCACTCAAAAAGGGTAGGTGGTTTTAGTTATTGCATATATATCACGTATATTCCATTAAAATTATTATATATTATTCTAATTCCT
This sequence comes from Cacajao melanocephalus, assembly GCA_963573385.1. Taxonomy (NCBI): domain Eukaryota; kingdom Metazoa; phylum Chordata; class Mammalia; order Primates; family Pitheciidae; genus Cacajao; species Cacajao melanocephalus. The sequence continues at coordinate 30,001 of CAUYLG010017453.1, forward strand.
CTTGAACCTGAGTTTCAACCATCTTTTAAAATGGGGAAAATAGCAATCACATACGTATGCACACACACACAAATAATGTATTCACTCATTTATTCAACAAATTTTATTGAACATCTACTATGTTTGAGCACTGTTCTGGATTCTACAGATACAGCTGTGAATCAAACAGTTGTAATTCTGTTAACATGCAGGAGCTTTAAATCTGATAGTATATGCATGAAATTGTGCATAAAATTGTGATAAAACTTGATTGTGTATGCATAAAAACGTATGCATGCATAATATGAGGCATGCTTTATGTAATCAAAGCAACCACTGAGAAAATACTAGATTGAATACTAGACCAGCCCATTTCAACAATCAGAACTACACTTACACTCACACTCCTCAGTAGAATTAGGATTCAGTCTGATCCTGAAATGTTATTTGTATGTAAGGATTAAAGTCTGTTAGTTGCACTGTTTTATACATACATATAAACACATATATAAATACATATACATGTTCTGTAACATATGCTCTATAATATATATGTGTTTACATGTGTATAAGCATATATATTGATATGATTTGCTACTATATACATATATACTATATTAATGCACTATATGCCCGGTACCTAGAATATGGTGAACATTTGTTAAATTTTTTTTTTTTTTGAGACTGAGTCTCACTCTGTCACCCAGGCTGAAGTGCAGTGGCATGATCTCGGCTCACTGCAACTTATGCCTCCCGGGTTTAAGCAATTCTCTGCCTCAGCCTCCCAAGTAGCCGGGATTACAGGCACCCACCACTACGCCTGGCTAATTTTTGCATTTTTTAGTAGAGCTGGGGTTTCACCATGTTGGCCAGGTTGGTTTTGAACTCCTGACCTTGTGATCCACCCTCCTCAGCCTCCCAAAGTGCTGGGATTACAGGGGTGAGCCACAGTGCCCGGCCCATTTGTTAAATATTTTTATGCAAATGTAACATATTTTTGCTGCAAAAACAATCTGATGATACCTTAATTAATATCCAGTATGCATCAGCACCTTTCTCTGTGAGAAAATCAATTCAGTCTTAATAACTTCTGAGGTAGCTTCCAAACTTGGCATCAGGTTTTAAGATGCTTTCCAACTGAGAAGTAAGTTTAAATGTATAAATGTTGGTTGAAGAGTCTGATATTTTCAGACAACAAAGATGTTCACATTTTAACTCTATCTTGCCTGGATAAGTCGCACTAAGTTGAAGATAGATGTGAGGGGGATAGAGTCCTTTCCTAAGATTTTGCTGAGATGGGAAATGCAGAATAAACTATGACACTCAATTGAAGAATTAACCAAGGCATAAGTTAGCATGCACCTATTCTATTTTTACATTATCCTTTACTGGCAAAACAATGTACAGATATTGAAAAGCTTTCTTAATGTTTTACAATAGTTTTTATTCAAATGCTTATAATTCCATCTAAATTCTGATAATTGTTGGAGGCTTCAAAACGGCATGTCCAGTATCACGTCCCTACAGTAATATCGCAAGAAGAGCATATTAACCACATCACAAAACTGCAATGAAAAAAGACTGTGATCACTTTCAGTCAGCACAAACATTTTAAATAATGCATAGCAAAGATGTTATATGAAATCCATTATTCACGGCTTTTCTCATACATATACTTGAAAATGGAACGGTACTGGTTGCCCTGGGAATTTTTGTCACGGTAGGTAACGTGGTTCATAACTTCCTACTCTGCCACACTTTTTTGCCTAAAAAGAATTCTCTAACTGGATTGTTAGTCATTTATACATTACCTTTTGCCTACCTGGCAGATGATATGTTCCCTTTAACCATTTTTCTCCCCCATTTCAGCTGTTTGACTGCCTTTGGCTCTGTCTTTTACATGCATACACATCTTTTCACTTATAGGCTGATTTTCTACATTGAACATAGAGTGTATACTCTTACTGTATAAAACTTGCCATTATTCAGTCAAGGATTGTTCAAAAAAACAATTTTGTGATGTGGTATATATTTAATAGGGAAAAACAACTTTTGAAATCTCTAATTAATAATAATGAAAAAAGTGACCAGTGCCAAAATTTCAATTTGATGCCCTGACTTGAGGTATTTTTCTTTTCATAGACATAGATAGTAAATATATATAATATATATAAATATATATTTGATAACATGAGAATATCTGGATAAATTCTAAAGCAACATCACTCCCATGGTAGTTACTCATTTAGGATCAAACTCATTATTTAATGTCACGATTTCCATATAAATGCTCTCAGATTGTACTTAAAATGAAAAGTAAATGTAAATTAGAATTTCAACGGATAAGTTCAAAGCAAAAAAACTCATTTTAAATGGTTTTAAATGGTCAAAATGATGTAGTGATTGAATTAATTTATTAAAGTTCTTTTAAAATTCCTTTTGCAAGGAACCCTGCTGAGTGCCAGTGAGAATTAAAAGATGAACAGGATATGGAATAATCTTTGGAGGAAGACATGTACACAGGTTATGGAAATAAAATATAGTGTGATAATGCAATAATGAACATAATTTTTTATGTCAAAAGGCAGAGATCAAGGATAACAGAATGACCTTCATGAGTGAGGCTGGCCTTTATGCTGGGTTTCTAAGGATGAATGGAATGTCACCAATGGAGAGGAGAGAGAATTTTTGCATTGAGGCAAAAAAAAATTTAAAAGACAGAATGAGCAAATACACGGTGGTGAATACTGCAGAGGGATCTGCTGGACCTATATAAACAAGACTACAGTTTGCTATAGGTTAGTGGATAGGGACAGAGAATAGATCTTACATTCCAAGCTGTAGGTTTTAGCCATTATTAATACACCACGTAGAGACACTGAAGGTGTTTTTTGTTGTTGTTGTTTGTTTTTGGTTTTGTTGTTGTTGTTGTTGTTTTGAGATGGAGTTTTGCTATTGTTTCCCAGTCTGGAGTGCTATTGTTTCCCAGTCTGGAGTGCCTTAGCATGATCTTGGCCCACCCAACCTCTGCCTCCCTGGGGTTCAAGTGATTCTCCTGCCTCAGCCTCCCAAGCAGCTGGGATTACAGTCATGCCCAGCCCACCATGCCCAGCTAATTTTGTATTTTTAGTAGAGATGGGGTTTCTCCATGTTGGTCAGACTGGTCTCAAACTCCCAACCTCAGGTGATCCGCCCATCTTGGCCTTCCAAAGTGCTGAGATTACAGGTGTAAGCCACCGCACACAGCCGAGACACTGAAGGTTTTAAAACCAGGAAGCCACATGCTTAAAATGGTATTTTGATAGATACATTTAGGGAAAAGACAAGTTACGGGGAAACATCCAAGTTCTAGGTCACACATTGTCTGAAAAAAGCAAGTGGCAATTGGGATAGAAAGAACAGAGGTGTACAATTATTAAGAGTAAAATATACATAGTATCCTAAGTAAAAAGTCCACTTTTTGATGACTTCCTTAGAAAGTATGTTTCTATGGTGCTGAATTTGATGATGGCCACTGATTTGTTATGCATTTTTTAGAAGTAGATTCAGCCACATTGATTACCCAAGTCATGCAGGTAACTGCATCCACTATTTTCTCATTCTTTCAAAGTTATTCATAGAAAAGTCCAAGAACAAGTACTTTAAATTCTGTACTTATTTAGTGTTACTTTTGGGTATATTGAAAATATTCTACTCCTAGAGAAGGCTCAACATGTGAGACTTAACCAGCTGCCTACTGACTGTTCCCTATGGAGGCCCTTTATATTAATCCCTTGGTTTCAAGACTAGCCTATAAAAAAGAACTAAGGTATTTTAGAGCTACACTGACAAATGTATGTGTTACAGACATAATAGAGATCACTTAGAATCTAGAGAGGTTAAGTTTGAGTTATTAGCCAAATAGTAGCCTTTCAGGTATGAGCATGCATTAGAAATTTTAAGAGATCTGGGGCTTGATTATATGCCATGGAAAATGTTATCCTTCTCCTATTCCCCACTGCCAGACCCACAAATAAAGAAAGGCCCACTGATTACAAGGCAGCAGATCTGTAAGGAACTTTTGACTTTTAGACCATCTAAACCCTTCTTTCAGTATTCAAATCCTGAAATTCAGAAATGTGAAGTGACTTACAAAAATGTTCACAGCTACTTAGTGGCAGAGCTGTGAGCAGAATCCAGTACTCTTGATCCTATTCCAAATTACTTCAGTGGAACACATTCGCATTTATTTTTCTAAGGACTTTTTGTATCAGACATATAGACACAAAATATAGGTTTATTCATGATTTTTGTCATCTTTGGTACACCTGGAAACTGACCTCCAAAATGTAGAAATCTATACTCTGCTCTAAAGATAGTATACTCATTGTTTTGATGACTTCCTTAGAAAGTGTGTTTCTATGGTGTTGAATTTGATGATGCCAGGACTCCGTGATTTAATGGAAACATTCTTCCCTCTGAATTAGTGTTTTAAAGTTTAGTTACAGTTTGCTATTTCTGAGGAATCCTTTTGACACTTGGATTAATAAATCCTAACTCCATTCATTTTGGAGCTAAATGAAAAAACAATGCAAATGTTTAAGCAAATACAAAAGGAGTTATTCTTTTGAAAAAGTAGTACTAAATATCATTTCCAAGTGCTTTGAAACAGGAATAAATTTCACAACCATAGATATTGCATGGAAACATGACCATAAAAAAGAGGATAATGAAAAAGTAATGCTTACAAAGATTTTTCTCCTGATGCAAAAGTCGAAACTCAATTTTGCTAAATGGCGGTATAGTTGCTACTTGAAATCACTAGAAAATAATAAATAGGGCTTTGCTGTTTTTTCACAATTCATTTTAGTTTTCATGACAGCCCTTTTTGTATTTCCCCTCATATACCCAGTCTTATGTTAGGCTTCCAGTGGAAGAATGGGGCTGCCCACAAATTCATTACTGAGGAATAGTTATCCTTTATCTGGAAAAGTCTTTATCTTTCACCCAGATTTTGTGTATGTTAAAGTGGCATGTAAATGCTCAAGGACCTTGATAAGGAATTATTATTCAACAAGCCAGAAGATTGTGCAAATAAATCCTAAAAAATCAATGCAATGACAGATCCAAGACCTTCTGTATTTTATGCACATGATCTGCTAACGAATTAATCAATCCCAATAGCATATCAGAGTTTTGTTTTTTGTAAGGTCACAAATGATTTGTGTCTGGATAGAACATCAAACCAGCCACAGCATTCCCTTAAACCTTAAACTAAAGCCTGATCCAGAGTAAGGCTCTACCTTTCTTCAGTTCTACAGAGATTGGGAGAGGTTAGGAAACTGCAGAGAAAAAGCTTAAAGTTAGCAGAGGTTGGTTCAGAGGTTTAAGGAAAGAAGTTGTCCCATAACATGAAAGTGAAAGATGAAGCAACAGTGCTAATGTGGAAGCTGCAGCAAGTTAACCAGAAAATATAGCTAAGATTATTGATGAAAGTGGTTTGAAAGAGGTTATACAAAACAGAAAGTTTTCAACGTAGATGAAACAGCTTTATATTAAAAGAAAATTTCATCTAAAGACTTTCGAAGCTAGAGAGGAGAAGTCAGCCTGGCTTAAAGTACAGGTTGACTTTTTTTCTTTTTCTTTTTCTTTTTTTTTTTTTTTTGAGACAGAGTCTCACTCTGTCACTCAGGCTGGAGTGCAGTGGCACTGTCTCAGCTCACTGCAACCTACACCTTGGGTTCAAGCAATTCTCTTGCCTCAGCCTCCCGAGTAGTCAGGACTATAGGCATATACCACCACACCCGGCTAATTTTTGTATTTTTAGTAGATAAGGGTTTCACCATGTTGGCCAGGCTGGTCTTGAACTCCTGACCTCAGGTGATCCGCCCACTTCGGCCTCACAAAGTGCTGGGATTACAGGCCTGAGCCACCTTGCCGGGCCAAGGCTGACTCTCTTGTAAGGGGGTAATGCATCAGATGATTTTAAGTTGAAGCCAATGTTCATTTACCATTCTGAAAGTCACAGAGCCCTTAAGAATTATGCTAATTCTAATTTAACTGTGCTCTTGACATAAAACAACAAATCCTAGATGATAGCACATCTGTTTACAATATGGTTTACCAAATACTGTAAGCCCACTGTTTAAACCTTGTGTAGACCTACTGTTAAGGAAAAAAAAATCCTTTCAAAATATTATAGCTCATTGACAATGCACCTGGTTACCCAAGAGCTCTGATGGAGATGTACAAAAAAATTAATGGTATTTTCATGCCTGCTAACACAAATCCATTCAGCAGCCCATAAATCAAGAAATAATTTTGACTTTCAGGTCCTATTACTTAGGAAATACATTTCGTAAGATGAAAGTTGCCACAGATCATGATTCTTCTGATGGATCTGGGCAAAGTACATTGAAAACCTTCTGGAAAGGATTCACCCTTCTTGATGCCATTAAGAACTTGTGCTTCATGAGAAGACATCAAAATATCAATATTAATAAAAGTTTGGAAGAGGTTGATTCCAATCCTCATAGATGATTTTGAGGGGTTCAAAACTTCAGTAGGGGAAATAATTACAGATGGGGTAGTAATAGCAAGATAACTGGAATTAAAAGTAGAGCCTGAAGATGTGACCGTATTGCTGCATCTCACGATTAAACTTGAAAGGTTGAGGAGTTGCTTCTCATGGATGAATTTAAAAAGTGGTTTCTTGAGATAGAATCTGCTCCTGGTGAAGATGCTGTGAACATCATGGAAATGACAATGAAGGATTTAGAATATTACATAACTGTAGCTGAGAAAGCAGTGGCAGAGTTTGAGAGAATTGACTCCATTTTTGAAAGACTTTCTACCATGGGTAAAAATGCTATCAAACAGCATGGCATGCTATAGAGAACTCTTTCATAAAACAAAAAGTCAATCAATGCAGCAAACTATATTGTTGTCTTATCTTAAGAAATTGCCAAAACCACATCAGTTCTTAGTCACCACTGCCCTGATCAGTCAACAGCCATCAGCCACCACCTTGATCAGTCAACAGCCATCAACATCAAGGCAAGACTCTCCACCACCAAACGATTATGACTCACTGAAGGCTCAGATAATAATTAGTATTTTAACAATAAAATATTTGTTGATTATGGTATATACATTATTTTTATTGACATAATGCTATTGCATACTTTATAGGCTACAGTATAGTGTAAACATAACTTTTACATGTACTGGGAAACCAAAAAATTTGTGTCTCACTTTATTGCAGGAACCTGGCATCCAAACTCCAAGATATGCCTGTAATTCCTCTGTATTTACACTCATTGATTTACCTATTTTCTGTGAGAAAGATCAATAGTTGTGTTAATTTTGGGAAGAAATACCTAACTATCAAAGTAGACTTCACTGGGCGCAGTGGCTCACACCTGTAATCCCAGCACTTTGGAAGGCCAAGATGGGCAAATCACTTGAGGTCAGGAGTGCAAGACCAGCCTGGCCAACATGGCAAAACTCCATCTCTACTGAAACTACAAAAATTAGCTGGGCATGGTGGCACATGCCTGTAATCCCAGCTACTCTCTACTAGGGAGGCTGAGGTGGGAGAATTGCTTGAACCTGGGGGACGGAGGTTGCAGTAAGCTGAGATCATGCCAGTGCACTCCAGCCTGGGTGACAGAGTGAGACTCTGTCTCAAAAAAAGAACGTAGACTCCAGGATTTACTAACAATACAGAGTTTACTCAGTTTACTGAACATCTCTCTTTTTAATTTATATTTCAGGAAAAAAAGGAGTAGGTAATAATATTTTTAAAATCAGTTCAATTTCAACATTAATTCTATCTGTATTCTTATACTTGCTGAATTATTAGTGGTCTTAAACTGAGAAAAGTTTTGCTGTCAAGCCAAATAAATTTTAGCCCTATTTGAGATAAGAAGATTGTAAAGTTTGAACAATAAACAGTTAAATATTTGTGGCAGATCTCGCCTTCTGAGATCCCTTTTGTAAGAGATTTAAAGGTACTCTGAGTTAAAGTAATAGCCTCTGATTTCCTCTCCATCTCTTTTACTGTTTCCCTTTCAAACCTTTGATGCAAGCAAACTAAAAGAAAATGACAGGCTTTCAAGCTATTGTCTTACGACTTATACGCACAAGTTCTACATTTCAAAATTTTTAAATGATCTTATGTATCTCAGTGCCATGAAATTTCAAACCTGAGTCTCTGTCTTTCAGAAGGTAAGGTCAGTCTTTCTTTTGCTCATCATTTTCCTTTATGTCATTTTTAACCACATTGATACCTGGTTACGGTGTGCTCTTTCAATCTCTTTACTCTAGCTCCTTCCAGTGGTAAATCATAAATGTGCTGCAGACAGCAGAGATCTGGGATTCTTTTGATGTGACAGGAGTGCAATGGTGAGTAAAGATTTTCCCTGTACTTTACCCAGTTTTTCCTGCTTCCGATTTAAAATTGAAGGTGAGGTTCTAATGGAGCCTGGCTCAGGAGCTCAAGTTTATTCAAAATCATGACACTTGGTTCACTTGGTATAGCACTTCTCAGGCTGTACAAAGTTGAGCAGTTTCTAAGATGCGTGGATAAAAATCTCCAACCCTGGCAAAAATCCAGAAATGGAATTCCATAAAGCACATGGTATACACATTTTCGCAAGCTGAAGCTTCCTTTGGGCTCCAGGGAAAATAGTGCTTCTAATAATGGCAGCAGGTGTTTTTACTAATGATCTTTTAACGGTATTTTTGATAGTTTTAATTAAACTCCAAATATTTTTGTTGGAAAAAATAAAGGACAAATGGTTTCTAAGGCAAAATAAATAGTGTTTTTAAGAATGCATTTCAAGAGAGGGAAAAAAAGGAAACTGCATGTTGTCTCATTAAGGAAAGCAAGTAATGCCTTAGTAAAGTCCAACTGGGAGTATAATAACTGAAAAGTACAAAGTTAAACTATTATTATAAAAGTTGATAAAGGTTGCAGTTGGAAAAAAGTTTAAAGGATTTATTTAAAAAGGAATATCATATCCTGTCTCCAAACCAATAAGGAACACAGTATTTATATCCCACCAAAATATTATAAATATATGTAAATATATGAACAATGTTGTGATCTGCTATTAATTTTGAAGAGGATCAAAATCTCAAGCAAATCTGATTGCATCCCAAAGGGATGACAATGAGTTCAAGGGAGCTTTAGGTGAGCAGTGAGCTTCAACCAGCCTCTTTTTGCTTGGCAAGTTAAACTAATCCGGTTCAGGACTAGAGGCATGTTGGCTTAGAATTAGGGACAAAAGCAGGTAACTTATTATTTTCTATATTTTACTTATGATGTCAGAAAAATCTCACCCAATAAGGCCTATTTTGGAGTGACATAAGTTATTGAAAATGTCTCCAGTCCAACACAATGATAGAAACAAGACAAATAAAAGTTTCTAGCCTAGTATCAACAGTCTCTGCAGAAAATGTGTTCTTCACCTTCTCTTGTGTGTGGTTTCAGTGCTTATTGGAGAAGAACTGGTGGTAGAAGCCCTGTTCATTCATCATTTGTGAAGGATTTTCCAGGAAAATTAAGTTTGGAGTGGGACATTATCATGGCCAAGCTTGTACCGTTCTAATAACCTGTGGCTTCTGCCTTTCTTTATGCTGTTTCAGGGCCAACCCTCGAAAGTACTATTGTCACAGAAGAGATACTTCTCGGCCACTGAAATGGGCAACACTTCTGAAATTTATTAAAAATTATAAATGAGGTCAAATCAGAATACATAGTTTCCCCATCCCTTATAGGGAAACGTACTAACTTTGCATGTGGGATCCAGAACCGTCCATATTGGGACCCCTACGCACTCTCTGTCCAACTCTGCCTCCCCCCAATACAACCTCTCAACCCACATCAGTCTCTATCCAAGCTCCAGCAGTAGCCTACTATCTTTAATTTCAGAAAAAAAGATCAAGAGGTTTTGTACTAATGCACATGATATAATAACTTGCTTTAAATTTACTTCCACGTAAGTTGTGTCTGACAATAAACCTGTGCACTCCTTTAAAGCCCTCTTTAGATGGGCTTCCTGACCGTCTTCTTCCAGCTTCTCAGCAAAGCTTTAACAATTGAAGGCAGGTGGGATAGGCTGAGGGCAGAAATGAGGTGAGAGGACTCTTTTATCATCTTTGTATTCCTTGTCTTTTTCAAATTATAGTTTGTGTTATTTCAGATAAAGCTAGCAATTGAATTAAACAAACCCCAGTATGTGTCATAGTTGATAGATATTAAAAGTATATTTATTACTCATGTAAAAATTTTAAATGCTATTTTTAATCAAGAACAGAGTCCTCCAGAAATGATTCTGGGACAGGAATCTCCATGCCTAGCTGCTCTACCATTGTCCACATGTGACTTTCAAGGTTGCTGTACCCCTCTATATCAAGCTAGATAAAAGTTAACAGAGATAGAGAAAACACACTCACTTTCTCACAGTCTGGATCTTGCACATGCACTTCTACTCAGATTCTACTCACTAGAATTAGTCACATGGTCTCACCTAAATGCCAGGACACTGCAAAATACCATCCCCGATTGGGCAGCTGCTTCCTAATAGCAGCCTTATACTATGAGAGAAAGAGCATGAATATGGATGGGTTGGTTGCAGTATCTGTCAGATAGTTCATATTTTAATTAGTTAAAAAAGGCAACATATGGCAGTTTCTTCCTCAACAAGTTAAACAAAATTACCATATGACTCAGGAATTCTACTCCTAGGTACACAGCCAAAAGAATAGAACACAATCTTCAGAAAAAAAACTTATACACAAATACTCATGGCAGCACTATTTGCAGTAGCAAAAAGGTAGAAACAACCAAAATATCTATAAAATGATAAATAGGTAAATAAATGTACTATATCCATACAATGGAATATTATTCAGTCATAAATATACTCATACATGCTACAACATGGATGAACCTTGAAAGCATTACGCTGAGTGAAAAAAGGCAGACACAAAATGCCACATATTATATTATATTATTTCATTTATACTAACTATCCAGGATAGGAAAATTGATAGAGATGGAGAGTAGATTTGTGACTGCTGGTAGCTACCAAGAAGAGAGGATATGGAGTGACTGCTTAATGGGTGTAGGGTTTCCATTTGGGGTAATTAAAAGTTCTGGAACTGAATAGTGGTGATGGTTGCACAATGCTATGAATGTAGTTAATGCCATTGAATTGTATACTTTAAAATTGTTAAAATGATCATTTTCATACTATGTTTATTTTACTACAGTTTAAAAAGAAAGGCAACATGGCTTTCTGAAGATATGTACTGAATCAAACCATTATCCTATAATATTGTATTGTATTTAATGACATAAATAGCATATAACCTCAAGCAAAAACAGTAGTTAACACTATTTCTTCTCCAGCCTGGCCAACATGGTAAAACCCTGTGTCTACCAAAAATACAAAAATTAGCCAGGCATGGAAGTGGGCACCTGTAATCCCAGCTACTTCGGAAGCTGAGGCAGGGAGAATCGATTGAACCCAGGAGGCAAAGGTTGCAATGAGCCGAGATCACGCCATTGCACTCCAGCCTGGGCAACAGAATGAGACCATATCTCAAAAAACAAAAAAGAAACAAAAAGCACCACTATTTCTTCTTTATGTATTCTTTTTTTTCTTTGTGAATTTTATAATTTTTTCTTCTTTCAACCCAAGAAATATTTTTTTTAACAACTTACTGGTTTCAGACTCTGATCTGTGTGTTTATCTTTATCATAAACTCAAAGCTCTGAAAGAGCTCTAAGGTATTCTTAGAGAAGACATGGGTCCTGGATCAAGATAAATAGCAATAGAACCTCGTCAATAGCCCCACATGTTACTAAAACCATCTTACAATGCACCAAAAATGCTGGGACACTTGGTCCATTTTGTGATTAAAGATAGTTGACCATAGGGAGGTAGCAAAACCAGTGTGTTGATGCTGTTGTGAGGCTTTAGAGCAAGTGTAGAGTTATGATATCACACTCAGAATTAGATGAAAAGCCTTGCCAATCTAAACTTTAGTGGATATTGAACACTTGTACTCTGATATAAGATGTTGATGTTCAGGACTTTGAAGAAACCAGTGCATCATTCCTTAATTCTCTATGCAGATAGATGAATGTGGCATCCTGAATGATACATAACAAAATAGCTAGAAATCCATTTATATTTGGATTTGCATTTTGATTTTTTCTTTGTTGTCATTGCACATTTGCTTTCATAATCATATTTTAGCTAAATGTAACAGTAAATGTGGTTTATCTTCTCAAACGACAGATGACAACAACAGGCAGTCTTAAATGATCCAACTGGCATATTGAGCCAGTTGAATTTAAATTTAACTAAGAAAAGTCATATAACCCTAGAACTGGAAGGATGTTTAGGGAAAATTTAACTTCACATCTTCATTTGTATGTAAGAATGAACTAAACCTCAGAGATGTGTATTTATATTATTTTCAGAAGGAGCTAGTTTGAACGTGTTGTCACAATGTAATTAATAATGCCTCTTTTCTTTCTCAAAGATCTCCTGATTTAGAAGATAAATTAGATGTTTACTTCATCTATATCTTTTTGGTGTTGTGGATTCTTTAGATAATATTTTACAAACTCAGGCAACCCATCCATAAAAAGCATAGAGGTATATATTTATAACATTTGGATCTAGTTTACCAGCAACCTCAAGCTGCGAGCCTTTGATGTAGATTTTACATCCAATAAAAACATATTGATCAACTTCTATGGAGTGCAAAAGCAAAGCTGCCATTAAACCACCACACCCCAACAAGGTAGATCTTAGTGAACACATCAGATCGGAAACTAAGGTAAGAGTCACCATGGCATGGTATGGTTGGGTCAGGACTTGATCTCAGGCCTCCTAATGCAGTGATCTTTTTAACATAAGAAGTGCTGACTATAGGGTTATGGATATAGAATCTTAGTTTATATCCTGACTGACACTATGTTACTTCAGGCAAATTACTTAACTCTTTTTTCCTTATTTTTCTAATTTATAAAATGAAGATGATAGTAGAAGTACCTACCTAATCCTGAGTTGTAAGGATTACACAAAATAATATACCAGCAGTGTAATATTCTACCATTATCTACATATGACTTTCAAGGTTGCTGTACTCATCTACATCAAGCTAAAGAAAGGGTAACAGAGATGGAGTAAACACACTCACTTTCTCATAGTCTTGGCCTTGCACATGTACTTCTGCTCAGATTCTACTCACAAGAATTAGTCACAAAAATCTCTCAATAAATGTTTCATATTATTGTTAAGCAATTGCTTCTGTGCAGTTACACATGACTAAGTGAACACATAAGAATATTAATCCCAAAGTTAACTAATAAATATCAATAAGATTCATATTAATATTACTACTTTGGGTTATTAATACTTACATAATACAAGAAAAACAACTTGTACAATACAAAAAAAAAGAGTTCAGAAATAACAGAGAACTTAACAAAATAGGAAATTGCCATCATCGTACACATGTGTCCTCAAAATGTTTGGTCCTGTAAAAATGGTGATATGCATCAGAGATAGTGGAGAGTAGACTGCAAAGTGCAAAACTATGAGTATATATCTAGTTAGCTTCAGAAAACCTCATGAGTTTTAGAGAAACACTAAGCAAGGTGTTAACAACGTACATCAGATTATCACACTACTTTTCTTACAAAAAGCATCAGTAACTTTAGTGAAATATCAACATTCAAATGTTCATAACGTAAATTCCATCCCTTCTTCCTAAAATCATTCCTATTGTTTAGGGTATATTGTAGTTATGTCTTAGTCTATAGATTGATTAATTTCAAGGTACAATCCTGGAGGTGGGTATCAGTGACTTGTAGTATTTCATTGGTAAGAGGTTATTACTCTATAAATAATGAGCTGACACATTTCTTGGCCAGAGAAAAGTCTTCATTTAAATATAAGACCAGCGTCCTTATCACAGCCACCTGAAAGGAGGCAGAATAGAAGGAAGAGAGATAATGTTCTAGCTAAATTATGCCCTACATATTCATACAAACTCTTCATTTTCTTCATACCAGAATGTGACTTTGAAATTTTTTCCTGGTTAGAAATCTTACTTTCAATAATAGAAACTAAACTTTAAATTGCTTGAGCTAAAAGGGGGCTTTCTTGATGCACCACAATGGCTTTGAGAGAACTAGATGTCTCTTTATATGTTATTTCTACCTCTGTTCCACATTGGGCCTCGCTCTTCCTTGAAATTTTTTCTCCTCAATTTATTCAGCAGAATGACACCAAAAATTCCCCTGGTTCACATTTCATATTGTATTGTAATATTATTTCTTAAAAATGAATTCCTAGTAAATAAAAATCCTACTAATCCATTATCACTCATAGTAAACAGATAAATAGAGATAAAGGTAAGGACAGTTGGCAGAAGAACAGGATTAAATAATATTTTAAAAACTAGTGTCTCCTACAAATTTCTTTAAAATGCTTTATTTTATGCACAATTATCCACAATAATAGTTGACTGGATGTCTAAGAATGAATTGCAATGTTCACGTCTTTGAAATCTTCTGCACCTGATGGAAAATACACTTAAGTTGAAATCCATGTTTCATTTATAGTAAATCATCATCTTAGTAAAGAATATTATCATTTGCATTTGTAAACAGTTGTCAAAAATGAGAAATCCAAGTGATCGAAGACAAATTAAAGTGGCAGTTGAAGTGAATGAAACACTTGCACCATTTTGTAAAAGGAGGTGAAATGTCTCCTGGGAAAAGGCTTAGTTTAAAAGGACATGATAAAGCAAGAAATGGCCAGGCATGGTGGCTCACTTCTGTAATTCCAGCACTTTGGGAAGCCGAGGTGGGTGGATCGCTTGAGGCCAGAAGTTCGAGACCACCCTGGACCAGCATAGTGAAACTCTGACTCCACAAATTTACAAAAATTTGCCAGGTGTGGTAGTGGATGCCTATAATCCCAGCTACTCAGGAGGCTGAGGCAGGAGAATTGCTTGAACCTGGGAGGCAGAGGTTGCAGTGAGCAGAGATCATGAACAGAGATTGTGCCACTGCACTCCAGCCTGGGAAACAAAGCAAGACTCTGTCTTGAAAAAAAAGAAAAGGCAAGATATTTGTGAAATCCTTAGAATTCTGCAAAATTACTATTCATTGTAACCATTTGCTCCACAAATCCTTAAAGAAATCAGTGAAAATTGAAATAATAAGATGTATCCCAGCATATGGTATTCAATACAGTTTAGGTTTCCTATAATCCACATTAAATGGACTACTATATAACACCAATTCTGCACTTTTTAAATAAGAGAATTCATGCCATCAAAGGGTTTCCATGTCCTCATGAGGAGGCAGAAGAATAAGCTAACAACTCCTACTCCCACTAAAAGGAGTTCCTGCTAGGACAGAGAAAGGAACAAAGGGCTAGAGAAAGATGCGAGGGAGTCATCACTTCAGTCTTTGCATGTTGAACATATCTTCACAGAAAAGGTCATGATGTGCAAGTGAGTTGCTTGGAATAGAAAGTTTCTGGAAAAACAAGACTATAAGATTTAGCCATGTAGAGGAATACCAAGAAAGTTTGAAAGGACTTGACCTGCTTGGGAAATGTCTCTTCAGTTGGGCTGGCAGAGTTCGCTGTATAAATAAGATAGTAGCCAGAGATAAATCTAAAAAGGAAATCATTTTTCATTTATTCTGTTTTCATTATTCATTTAACAAATATTTATATAGTTGCCTTCTCTTCCAGGTGTTGAGTTTGGCTTTAAAGGTATAATGGTAAAGAAGGCATAGCTCACAATATAATGGGAGAAAAAGAGGCATAAATAAATAGCCCTTGTCCAATTGTCTAATGTGTTTGTGTTTTTAGCACAGGAAACATATCAAAAGCTCTAAAGTTGGCTGGGCATGGAGGTTCATGTCTGTAATCCCAGAACTTTGGGAGGCTGAGGAGAGCGGATCACTTGAGGTCCGGAGTTCAAGACCACCTGGCCAACATGGAGAAACTCCATCTTACTAAAAATACAAAAGCTTGCTGGGTGTGCTGGTGGGTGCCTGTAATCCCAGCTACTTGGGAGGCTGAGGCAAGAAAATCACTTGAACCCAGGAGGCAGAGGTTACAGTGAGCCAAGATTGTGCCACTGCACTCCAGCCTGGGCAAGAGAGCAAGACTTAGTCTCAAACAATAAATAAAATAAAACAAGAGCTCTAAAATGCAGAGGACAGGACAACAAGCCCAATATAAAGTCAGGTTCACTTCAAGGGAATGTTTGGGCTTTAAAGGGGGATTTGGCTTTCAGTGGTCAAAGGGAACCAGGAAAGTGAGGATGAAGAGTAGTCAAGGAATACTCTAAATGTCCTCAAACATTTTGTAAAGAATTCCTACAAACTAAAATATTACCAATTCTCTTTTGGAAGTAGTAAAATGAAACATGTAAAAGCAGAATAAATGAAATGGAGCAGGAATATATAATTATGAAGTCTACCTAATACTAATATATTTCTTAATGCCAAACAATAGTAGAAAAGACCAGTGATGTTAAGCATACTAACGAGTCCTTCTGTACCTTCACACTGTGCATGACAGAAACACTTCTTTGATTCACTTAGCGGGCATCCGCATGCTCACTACTGGCTTGCCAAGAGCTTCTAAAATGTTTTTCCTTTTTCCGCATTGTATACTCACCAGCATATGCACATCAATAGTGAAAGCAAGTATTAAGAAAAATTATTCCAAAGCTTTTAGTAGGACAACATTATCAGACATGGTAGGCATTAAAAAAAATATCTGTTTAAATTTTGAGGGTGGGTTATTGTTGATATTAAAAATTTTTTTAGTTTGGTGATGTTTTTCAGGACATGGAGGAAAGTTGAGTACTGGTCAAGAAGATTCAAGTTCAGTTACTAACCCAATGCTCAATTCATTCTTCCTTAGGCAGATAAATAAATAAAGCAGCATGCATCATCTCTTTCCTCAATTATGAAAAAGCAGTGAATTTCTGTTTGTCTTGACAGGTGACTCGCAGGGTGGGGAAAACAATTTGAAAATTCTATTAGGAAATGCTCAAAGAATTAATATTTGCTGAATTTATCAACATGAGTCTGTACCAATTTCATCTGTAGGAGTTTACAAAACACCTCCTATGTGTTCTACTCAGAATTTTGAGGGTGATCTACTAAGTACATGTAATGTTTATGTTAGTTTGTTGACTTTTATGAAGAAGCTAGTAATTAAATATCCTTGGACCCAAGAGGACCAATTGAAGGAACGGTAAATGTGATTATAAAGTGAACATCCTTAGCTCATGATCTGGGAATATAGAAGGCACCAAAGCAATGCAAGTCCTCATGTTCCTCTCAAAGGCAGAAATACAGTTCACGTTGACTTATACTTGTAGAGGAGGCTGGTAAGGAAGTTCCTGGAGTACTCTTCTTAGAAACCTTGACGAAGAAACTAAATAAAAGCATGGGGGGAGATGGCACAGATGTATCTCATAGTACACATATTTCTCTTGCTGCTTTCTAACCCCTGACATCTGGATCTTTGGGGCTATCTCATCATCTGTAAAGTTCATTCAGCACATTAGGAATATGTGTGCCAGGAGAGCCCTTACTTTACTTAGAAGTTGATCAAGAGAATGACTGGAGTAGCCTTAATAGTGGCATTCACTTTCTAATACAGAAAGTAAATAAATCATTAAAAAAAAACAGCTGATTCTTAAAAAACTCATTGAATAGTGCCTGGAACACAGTAGATGCTCAGTGAATGTTTGTATTATTAATAGTGTTTATTGTTATGTTATCATTGATGTTTTTATTACTTAGCAATCAGAATTAAAGGCATAGATACTTTAGCAATAGAATAGTATACATACTATATATACTATTTCCCTAAATTATATAGTGAAGAACATTTTATAACAATAGACTATTATGACAGGGTTTCCAGCAGGGCTTCTAACAGGCACACTGTGCTACAAGTTTACGTCTTCAACCAGGAGTTGACAAACTTGTCCTGTAAAGCACCGGAAAGTAAATATTGTGGGGGCCGATGGACAATGCCCTCAACTCTTTGAGCAACTATTCTTGCTGAAAGACCAACAGTCTCTTTTAGAGTTTACTTTTTACATTTAAAACACCAGGGGGTCACAGAGGCTCATGCCTATAATCTCAGCACTTTGGGAGGCCAAAGCAGGCAGATCACCTGAGGTCAGGAGTTCGAGAACAGCCTGGCCAACATGGTGAAAACCCATCTCCACTAAAAATACAAAATTAGATAGGCATGGTGGTGCATGCCTATAATCTCAGCTACTTGGGATGCTGAGGTAGGAGAATTGCTTCAACTCAAGAGGCAGATGATGCAGTGAGCCTAGATCATGCCATTGTACTCCAGCCTGAGCAACAAGAGCAAACCATCTAAAAAAAAACAAATGTAAACACCAGTCATAATTTATGGGCCATATGAAAACAGGCAGTGGGCTAGATTTGACACAGGGGCAATGATTTGCCAACCCTGTACTACAGAATTATTTTTTTATCTTACAGAGGGCACACTGCTGCTACATAATCACACAGACATCTACGTGTGTGTGTTTCAAATCTTGGCTATAAATAATTCTAAGCTTTACATTAATAAAAAATACAATTTGCATCATTTTGATTTCATACATACCTACAAACACTCTTGAAAATAAGATGGCCTTAATGCCTTGAAAAATATTCCGTTTGAGAGCTGCCAGTTCAGATAAAACAAAAATAGACTTTCTTTCCTTATTGTTTCTTTCACTCTCACAATAGAAGTTTTATTTTGAGAAAACCATAAATTTATTATTAATCAAATAGTTAAATACATGAAAGATGGTAAGCTGATTCCTTTAGGAGGAGTCATTCAACATTATGTGCCTCTTCACAGCCCCAAAGCCTTCAGGAGTTCTACAGAATTTGAGCTGAGGAAATATTTCATACAGAAAGACTAGGACCAAGGCTCCAGAGCAAAGTTTTAAGAACTTTATGCGCCATATCCTGCATGGCTATTTCCTATGCCTGAAGCAATCAAGATTTGCTAGACTGGGTTTCCTTTTGCTTTGTATACTTAGGTTTATTGCTACTCAACAAGTATTTTATTCAGCACCCTCTAGCATAAAGCCTGAACACACCTAAGTGTAAATACACATTTTTTGGTCTCTTCCCTCATGAAAGGCATATTTTAGTGGTGGGAGACAGAGAAGGTGACAGGCAAGTAACAAGAGAACAAATAATTCAGACACATCAGGATAATTTTTGATCTACAGGAAATGAGGAAGGTATAGTTCTGAGTGATTGCAGGGGGTGGACCTCCTTTGGATAGAGTTGGCTGGTGAAGCCTTCTCCAGGAAGTTGGCATTTGAATGGGGTCCTGAGGATTGAGAAGGAGCCAGGCAAGAAAACAACACATGAAACATCTTCCAAAATGAGGATTAGCAAGAGAAATTCCTGGACAGTGTTTTCTATACTCACGAAATTGTCAGAAAGCCATGGGGCTAAAGCTGAGTGGCAAGACAGAGAGATCATAATAAGATTGGACAAATAGAGCCTGCAGAACATGGATAGTAGCTCAAATACAATTCTGAGAAGTTTGAATATTATTCTAAAGCAATGGGAAACCATTAAGATTTTACCCACCACTGAGAGGTGCAGATGTGAAACATAATGAATTGAACAAAGTGATGAAGAGTTCACTTAGACCTAGTGATTCACCTTTTTTTGACATTAGCCTTTCTAGTAACCCTAATAGATGAAATAGTACTTACAATACCCCTTGGTTTCACTGTGGACTCTTTATCTTTGAGAACACTCATGATTGACAATTTTGAAATCTCTGCTCACATGCCTCATGAGGCTGTCATAATTTTAGTAATCACCATGGCGATTTAGCCACCCTACCAAAGTGAAAAAGACATTGTCATCCCCCATAATTTATCATGCTCTCAACACTGACAGTGTTAAGCAGGGGAAAATGATCCCCAATTTAGAATCATCAAGCAGATTGTAGCCCCTTTGGGAAACTATGGTGTTGGTTGCTGTCACACCTTCAGACACTAACTCCTTTGAGCAGCATTTATCACTGCAAATTATCATAACCACATCCTGCTAGTATATAAAGGTCAAGGACACACAAAGAAAATAGTCAACCATTACTTCAGGTGTCCCCTCTGTAAGAGCACTCATTCATTCATTCATTCATTCATTCAACAACTGCATTTGGGTACTGTTCCAGGTGCTGAAATGTGAAACTGAACAAAGCAAAAGCTCCTATCCTCCTGGAGCATACATACTTGTTTGATAGGAATTCTATTTCCACATAAATATAAAGTGCTAGATTCAATAACAATCTCCTGAAAATTATTGTTCATCCCTTTTCCTTTTTCTCAAAAACAAACTCATTTTCCAGGGTCAAGGCTCTCAGCTGAAATTATATCTTCCTATGCCTCCAAACTGATAAAGGGGATGGTGATAATCGATCTTAGGTGTCAACTTGATTGGATTAAAGCATACCTAGACAATAGATAAAAAATTATTTCTGGCTGTATCTATGAGGAGGATGTTTCTGGAGGAAGTGGGCAAGTGAGTTGATGAACTGCAATAAAAGATCTGCCTACAATGTAGGTTGGCACCATTCAACTGGCTGGGGGAGGCCAAGATAGAACAAAAAGGCAGAGGAAAGGTACATGCTAGCTTGCTTTCTCCTGGAGCAGAGGCACTCTTCTCCAGCCCTTCAACATCAGAACTCCAGGTTCTCTGGCCTTTGGACTCCAAGATTTGCACCAGCAATTTCTCAGGTTCTCGTGCCTGCAGATGGCCTTTTATAGGACTTCTCAGCCTTCATAATCACATGAGCCAATTCCATTAATAAAGCTCCTCTCCTTTCTTGTCCTTTCCTCTCTCTCTCTTTGTGTGTGTGTGTGTGTGTGTGTGTGTGTGTGTGTGATATCTCCTATTGGTTCTGTCTTTCTAGAGAACCCTGACTAATATAGGTACTAAGTTCTAAGGTTGTATGATCCAAAGGATGAGGATTCTGGGTTTAAGTTATCTGGAAAGACAATAAAATCATCTAATCAGTTTCAATGCAATCTTTTTACAAAAGGCTAGACTGAGGTTCAGAAAAGAGAAAGGCTCTAATTTAATGTGCATAGCAACATGATAACCATTGAATCCAGGTGTTGGCACTCCAGTGTTATCCCTGCCACTTCTCAAAGGAAGCTGTCAGTGTCCCTTCCTTCTACAGACAAAGGAGGGAAACTCAGAGAGGTACAGGAGCTTGTCCAAAGGCATACATGTTTAAAGGAGCAGAACTAGAGTTAGAACCCAACTCCTCTTATTCCCCGTCTAGTCTTCTTTCCACTAAATGAAAAGATCATCACTTATAAAAGTCTTGTTTTGAATATGATCTCTTCAATATGAGCTTTCTTGACTTATATTGAAGGAATTTTATGGGATTCATTCAGAGAACATTGACTCTTCCTGAAGCATTAAAATAGTTGTAACAAGATTATCACTAAAACTGATGGATGCAAACAAGGAAGCAATGTTAATTAAGGGAAACAAAAGACTAAAAATAACTGAATGGCTAATACTAAGAAACTCATCTTACCAGCTGCTAATATTATTAATATAGTTTAAATCACAATAAATGTTTTTAAAAATGAATATTGCCTTCTACCAATGAATAATAATACTTACAATAAATAGCAAAATAATTATTTTCTATATGTTAAGCACAGTATTAATAATACCTATATATGTATCATTTCATTTAATGGAATTTTAAAAGAGAGCTGCTATTTCTCATTCATCAAAAGTATAGTTTTTTTCCCTGAAATAAAGATAAGATAAATATTGATTCCTATGCATTCAAAAACAGAATGACAGGTATATTTTCAGAGACAGGTCTAGTGCAAACTGAGATACTTAATTCATGTCCATAGACTCTACTCTTAATCCTGGTCAGTGTAGGACTTGGCTTTCTTAGCACCAAAGCACAAAGTTTATAATGTTGAGTACAGATGCTACTTGCCTTGGGGTTATATCTCAATAGACCCATTGTAAGTCAAAAATATCATAAGTTGAAAATGCATTTAATACCCTGATAAACTCATTGTAAATTAAGCAATTTTAAGTTGGTGATTGTACATTGGAAGAGGTAGGACAGGGGGCTAAGGACTGTGTGCCCCATTTGTTATTCTAGGCTCTTCCTGGAAACATGCATGGGTGTGGTCAGTACTGGCTAAGCAGTGTTAGTTAACAGGGGAAAGGCAGTGTGACTGCAATACACTTCCTTCATATTATCCAAACTCTAGGCTCCCTAAATCTTGGCCAGATCATTGAAGAAAGCAATCTGTTCAGTAGAGTGATTACTACAGAATTTTCCAGAGAATTTTACACTCAGTGTACTGTGAACTTCCAGGAATGGGATACGCTCTGAAGTTTCCAAAACTTACTGGAAAAAGATGGCTTTTGTTTTATGATACATCTTAAAAAGTGGGAAGTTCTATAGACCATTCAGGGGCATGTGAGTATAATGAATCAACATGCTTTCAATTATTGAATACTCATGATGTCCTACACAATGTGCAGTGTGACAGAGGACTGGTTAATCAATTATTAGACTAATCAATTAGGAAAAGGGTTGAAGCAGAGAAAACTCAGTAACACTATGGCATACCTTGGGATAGCACTGAATTCTTCTACCCCAAGTACTGGCAGTTGGGAGGATGCCAGCTGCTTTTGTCTTCACTTTTTGTGTGTCTATAAGATTTTTTTTTCTTTTCACAAGAAAGTATCACTGAAGGGAAATCCTATTTGTGAGGTAAGCAAAGGCTTCCTGCATTGGGATGCAAAGATTGGCAGTTGTCTGCTGAAGAGAGGTGCTTTTGGTTTTACTGGCTGCAGGTTTCAAAGAGTTTGATTAGATATAGCAACATTACCACTGGTCAAGAGAAAATGTATGGACTCTATGCACAAAAAGGATGATTCTAATTTTTCTGACCACCTCCAGTACAAATTCATGGGCAGTGTGGCTTTAGGTGTTCATACTCCCACCTTTGCTGGTCAACGGCAGCATCTGCATCACCTGGGAACTGGTTAGAAATGCAGAATTTCAGGCCTTCCACCAAACCTACTAAATCAGAATCTGCTTTTTCACAAGGTCCCCATGTGATTTTATTGTACGTGGAAGCTTGAGAAGTACAGCTTCATGCGCCACTTCTAGGAGCATTGAGTGGAATCTTCCTTACGAGGACTATTTCACCCTTCACAACTGTAAGATCTTTGCCAAGGGAAAGTGGCCAGGAATTGGACCTGAGTTCACCCAACTTACCAAACCTCCATGTTCCTCATTGTAAAATATTGTCACCTAAACTCTTGAATCTTTGCTTTTCCATATGTGAAACAAGGATAATCTTACCAAACTCATAGAATTCATGGTGAAATTCTTGGTAAAAATATATAAAGTCCCTACACCAGTACTTGTTTAATAAATGGTGGCTCTTTACAATGATAAAAAGAAAGATTATAATGAAAATAAGCGATAATAATTATGTTAAAAATAATTAGGTAGAAAAAGAAGAGTGTATTAGAGTTCTCTAAAGGGACAGAACTAATAGGATAGATGTACATATGAAGGGGAGTTTATCAAGGAGTATTGACACACATGATCACAAGGAGAAGTCTCACAATAGGAAGTCTGCAAAAGCCGAAGAGTAAGGAGTCTCAAAACCTCTAAAGTAGGGAAGCTGACAGTGCAGCCTTCAGTCTGTGGCCGAAGGTCGAAGAGCCCCTGGCAAACCACTGGTGTAGGTCCAAAAGCCCAAAAGCTGAAGAACTCGGAGTCTGATGTTCAAGGGCAGAAAGCATCCAGCAAGGGAAAAAGATAAAGCTGGAAGACTCAATAAGTTGGCTTCTCTCACCTTCTTCTGCCTGTGTTATTCTAGCTGTACTAGCAGTTGATTAGATGGTACCACTGTCTATCTGAAAGTGGGTCTGCCTCTCCCAATCCACTGACTCAGATGTTAATCTCCTTTGGCAACACCCTCACAGACACCCAGGAACAATACTTTACCTCCTTCAATCCAATCAGTTGACACTCAGTATTAACCATCGAAATTAGTAAAATGCTTATATTCTTCACAAGCGACTGGAAGACACAGTTATCACGGGAAGTGGCTCTGGGACAAATGTTGACAGTACAGGTAAAGCACATTTAGAATAAAAAATGAGAGGACAGCATCCCCATGTCCCTACCAGTATCATTTTAATCAGACTTTTCCTGCAAAATATCCTATTCCTCCTCTTATGTGACTTAGAAAAAAAGCTCTAAACAATCTTAGCAAGTCAACTGACTCTGGAGAAGACAGGAAGTAAAACAAGCTGTGACCAAGAGACCAACTAAACTAGACTGAAGGGATTTTAGGAAGACGTGTTCTGCAGAGATGTTTCAGTCTCTACCACAACCTGATGCAAGCAGGGTTTTCCAGGCATTGAAGAAGGGTAGCAAGACATATTAATTACAATTCTTCTTATACCAACCGGCAGAAATTTAGTCTAAAACACACTATGCAAAGGGGTCTTTAAGAGTATTGACCAGTAACATGGTTTTACTCTGGCTTAAAATCTCCCCTAAGTTAACCAACCACACCAGTTTCCTTGAGATTCTCCCAGTTTTAGCACTGAAAGTCCTAACCCAGAAAATCCCAGAGTCCTAGGTAAACTGGTATAGTTGATCACCCTAGGTCAGCTTGTATACTGTCTTATTCTGATTCAGTGTATGGAAAATATCTCTTAATTCTTTTAAGTTGTTTCTTTATAAAATTACTTTAAGTCCTTCTACCTGTCATAGATAGATAGATGATGATGACTGATAGATACATAGGTAAGTAGAGAGAGAAAATTAAAAAAAAACAGAGAAAGAGATCTTTCTCTCTTCCTCTTTTTAAGATTATTTCCTTAAGGACAACAAACATGGCCATAAATCCAGAGACACAACCAATGAGTTAATTGGTGGGAAAGCAACATTATCAGTTAGGTGCATTTATACCATGTTTTTATTCGTTTCCCGTTAGCCGTAACCCTTACAGCTTTCAGGGACAAACACCAGGACCAACCTGAAGACCTTTTAGCATGTGCAGAACAAAAATGTCAGGCTAGAACAAATAAGCAATTCTGGTCTGGGAATATAGTCTGGGATTTGCCCTTTCAAAGGGCAGCAATCTAACAGCTTGTTAGTTCGCCTCTTTAAAGGCCAGCAACCAGGAAAATAGACCACTGAGTGTGGGTCACTTGACAGAAAACAAGCCATGTTCCTGTGGCTATTTGCAATGCAATAAGAAGCTCCAGTCCATGAGTAAACCCAGTCATTCGTGGTCAGGAGCACCAGAATGGAATTTCAGAATATTCTTGTAACTCTACAAATGCTTGACCTGGGAGCACCTACTGAGGATTTTATTCTAAAGAAATAAGCTAAGTTACCAAGAATAGTTTATATACAAAAATGTTCATTTCTGGGTTATTCAGAAATCTTTAAGACACATTAAATTTTTAGCCATAACAGAATGATTGAATAAACAGTATGCCTGTAGAATAGTTACCACAAAAATAAAAATAATAGTAGTTGAGCAAGATGGCATTCTCCATGTCTTAAATGGCCTATGCCATTTAATCCTTACAATAATTCCTTTAGGGAGGCACTATATTCCTTCCTCATTTTATTCATTAGAAAATCGAGGCTTAAACAGATTAAAGTGAATTGCCCAAAGTCACACAGCTCATAATTTGCAGAAGGAGGATACATATCAAAGTCTAATATATTTCCAGAGCCAAAATTTATCTGCTCCATAAAACTTAAAAAAAAATAAAATATGACTATGTAGTAAACTGATTTTTTTCATCCTTTTTATTAAGAGTAGCATCTATTGTAGCTTAAACTCTGTCTATATTTTAGTAAAATGTGTTTGGGACATGGATATATTTCTTTCTTTTTGTTAAACATAGTATCTGAGCAACAACAATAACTAAAAGCTATATAATCTAATATTAAAAATTTTAGCTGAATTAATCTAAAAGGGCTATCGATAATGATTAATTTCTAAAACTAACTTTTACAGTGTCTAATTTCTCTGGCCTGCCTAGAATATGCCTCTAGATTTATTTTACTCTCCATTTATCCTCTGTTTAGAAGATATATTATCTTTAAATAAGAAGGCAAATGTTATTTGAGCAAAGGCTAGGGACACATTCTGTGCCCTTAATACAAATAATTTTAAGCAATTTGACAGATAGAGTGCGATTACATCATTTCAGATACTAATGGGCATAATAATTCTTCAACTTCCTCATGAAACAGAGCTCTAAAATGAGACAACTGAGTGAAAAGAAAATGTCAAGTTATTGATGGCTTCCATCATGATTTTATGACTCATAGATGGTAGGTGGTTCCTTTGCGGAGCCAGGTGTCTAGCTCAACTTTGTCTGGAGGACGTTTTTTGCTTTTTGCCAACCAACATCTTCTTCCACTTCCTTGGGTCACCCTACCCAGATTTGACTTGGGAACCACCCTTCCCTGATCTTAGCGCACATGGTTCATTGATAACTTATTGCCAGCCCCAGGGCAGTCTATGATAAAAATTCAACATAATCAGAGCCTCATCTCTTATTGCTACAGGTGATTCAAGATAATGAGAACACATGGACATAGGGAGTGGAGCATCATACACTGTGGTCTGTGGGGGAGAACTAGGGGAGGGACAGCCGGGGGTGGGGAGTTGGGGAGGGATAACATGGGGAGAAATGTCAGACATAGGTGATGGGGAGGAAGGCAGCAAACCACATTACAATCTATGTACCTATGCAACAATCTTGCATGTTCTTCACATGTACCCCAAAACCTAAAACACAATAAAATACATTAAAAAAAAAAAGATAGACACTTGATACATGGAAGGCTACTCAGAGCCAAGAAGATTCAATTCTCAAATGCTTGCTAGAACCTTTAGGAAAGAGAATATTCCTCCGCAGAGCTTGCTAAGTTTATAGGTGATGCAGGAAATGAAAGAAACTATTTAGGCAGATGGACTCCTCAGCAGAATTTCCCTTTTAACAAAAAGCAGCCCCAAATCATTTCTTTTCTAACAAACAGCAGCCTGAAAAACTGAGCTGCAGACATAGACAAGCAAGCTGGGAGCTTGCACAGGTGAATGCCAGCATCTGTGCCAGTAGAAAATGGCTACCTAGAAGCCAGATATGTTCAACATGAAGCTTACATTTTCCCTTTCCTTTGTTACCACATGTACAATAAAGAACCAGGCAACATGGCATCAGCCAGGTAGAGAACCTATTTGCATAATAAAAGATTAGGGTGGGGTGGCCAGTGTTTTTGCTTGCTATGCAAATGGCATACCTAGTCCCAACCAGTTTTCATGCCTTATGCAAATGGAACACCTGGTCCAACCAATCTTTCTGGCCCTATGAAAACCAGACACTATCTCCTCATGCTCATCTATGAAACCTTCTGCATTTAGGGTGGATCATGAGGTCAAGAAATCGAGACCATCCTGGCCAACATGGTGAAACCCTGTCTCTACTAAAAATACAAAAAATTAGCCGGGCATGGTGGTGCCTGCCTGTAGTCCCAGCCACTTGGGAGGCTGAGGCAGGAGAATTGATTGAAACCGGAAAACAGAAGTTGCAATGAACCAGGATCATGCCACTGCACTCCAGCCTGGGGATAGAGTAAGACTCCATCTAAAAATTTTAAAAAATTAAAAACCTTCTGCATTTCACCACAGAAGTAGCAACCCATTTCTCTGGGACCCCTCTCTATACAGCAGAGAGAGCTCTTCTCTTTATTTCACACATTAAACTTATCCTCTGAAATTTACTCTTTGTGTGTCCATGTCCTAGTTTTTCATGGCTGTGAGACAATGAATCTTGGGTATTTACCCCAGACAACGATGCCACTTCACAGGAATGTGAGTCTGAAGCTTCTACGATGCCTTGCCTTGAGGAGTTCATGGTCCATACATTTTCCTCCATGGTGTGTTTCTAAGAAGAGAAATCTTGGTCACAGTAGAAGGAATATATTATTAATTTAATGAACCAATTCAGTAACCATGAGAATTAAAATAAGATTATAGTCTGAAGGGAAAAAAATACCCTTTAACCAGTTATTAAAATTGATGCATGTTATTGTTATCAATTTATCAATAAACAGTCAAACTAAACAGTGGTTTCCTTCTTCATCATTGCCTGTCATATAAAAACCCTAGTGAATTAACAAAGCAAGCATCAAAATCCATTTTTATCTTTCTCCCTAGCATCCACACTAGATTGTATTTATAGATCTGAAAACTCATTTTGCATAGAAGTTGTCAAGTGTTTGCATTGAACTGCAAACTTAACTCAAAAAGTGTTTAACAAGAAAAAGCAGAACTGGGGAAGTAAGAGGACGTTAGAGGTCATTTAGCCCTTTGAGAAATTTTTCCAAGCCTCACAGTTGATGCAAAGAAAATCTAGGCTTTACATCCTCAAGCCAGTGTTTTTTCTACATCATTACAAAATATTTTATTCTATCACCGAAGCAATCATCTTTAAATATAAAGATACCACCTACACACAAAACATACATTATAAATGTGTTTTAATTTTCTGTAAAACACACAGTTCTGTCACGTATTTAGATTCCTCTTCGAATTAGAACATTTTCCCTGTGCCTACAACAGACTTCCTTCTTATTTGCTTGTAGAAATAGGCATTAAATCTCAGCTCAAATTTTGCTTCTTTCTGACTCCTGCCACATACGAAAATGTTCATCTGCTATATTGTTTATGTTTTGCGAAACAGCTATTTAGGGGTGGGTGTTTCTCCCTATTAGAATGTGAGATTTTTATTTGATTTAGAAATTTTCCTCTCCAGTTAGTAACACAAATCAGTGTGTTGCACCCCCTAAGCATTGTACATTTGTAAGTTATTCGTAATTATATAATTGCTATATGCTAGAAATTGCTCTAAATAGTGTAAGTCCAGAGAGTCATTGCATTTAATATTTGTTATTAAAATCCTCATTTTATAGGAAATGTTACAGTTAGTTAGACAGGCATAAGTGGGGTAGGAGAGGGCTCTCCCCCACCCACTAGGAATGTTGGGTGATGGTTTGACAATAATCCCATTGCCAGGGAGAGGTCATTGTCTGATGGCCCACACCTGTTGCATTAAAGTGTTAATTGAATGCAGGCACCAGGAAGAAGCAAAAAGGGCTTCCAGCAAAATCTCAGGTATTGAGCGGGTGAGCCTGGGCATACACATTAAGACACAAAATGGTGGCGTATGACCTTCCAGGGGCACACCACCAGAAGAGGGAAGAAAGCTTCAGATGGGCATGCGTACAACCTCCTAAACACACTGGGCATGCTCACTTCCCAAGGGTAGGGAGGGCACTGCGAATGTGGGCAGCCCAGCCCAAGGGAAGAATTATGGGGTAAGGAGTACAAGACATCACAAGACATCATAGGTGGGCCAGCCCATATAGTCCTGGGATCAAGTCACCCACTTGGATCTCTTCCAAGTGCACTTTCCTGTATTATGTGACATTTAAAATTATGAAATTTAGTAATGCATAATGTAGATGATGAATTCAAAGCAAATAGAAACTGACTTGTGTTGGAAATCTCTTGTAAATCCTTGGAGAAGTTTGAATGATGTGTAAACCAAAAATAAAATTTGAAGGCTCCCTACAACCATCTGAAAGGACCCCCTCCTTGGCCAGGGCACTTTAAATTTAACCTGCAAGACTGCTTCAGACCATGATGTGAAAAGGGGGTCAGACAAATTGCATGACGCCCTTGTCCTTTTTGGAATTCAGGAAAAACCAACCAGCATTTAACATCAACACAGACTTTAAGTCTGATAAGAAACATTTGCAATCTATTCTCTCTGAAGCCTGCTACCTGGAAGTTTCATCTTCAAGACAAAACCTCAGTCTCCACAACCTCGTAACCTAAGCCAGGCATTTCTTTCTATGTATAATAACTCTTTCAATCAGTTGTCAATCAGGAAACTTTTAAATCTACCCATAACCTGGAAACCCCACCACCATCTCTTTGAGTGGTCTCACCTTTCTGAACCCAACCAATGTACATCTTAAATGTATTTGATTGATGTCTTTCGTCTCCTTAAAATGTATAAAACCAAATTTCACTCCAACCATATGAGGCACATGTTCTCAGGGTCTCCTGAGGGCTGTGCCATGGTCCACGGTTACTCATATTTGGCTCAGAATAAATTTCTTCAAATATTTTACAGAGTTGGACTCTTTTCATTGACAAATGTTTAGTTAGCATGGGCTGATACACACTAGGTGACCAATCATTGTTAAATAAATGGGTTCCTGGATAAATAAATGAAACCAACAAAGGCAGTATAAATTGAAAAACTTGGTTAAAAGGCATGGTTGAAATCATGCCTGAAAAATGTTCTATATTATGAAAATTTTAAAATTCTTTGTGTTTGTAGTTGCTGTACATTATTTGTATAGGAAAATGAGGCTGCAAAGTGTTGGAAGTTTACAGAAATTTAAGTCCTGAAGCTAATTCTTTGCAAGATGTAGATTAGAAAGTTCCTTATTTCTTTGCACTTTAAATCTAATCTTCTCCTTAAAAATATCTCACTGGTCTAGCATAAATTCATGCTGAAATGTTACATTAAAAGATACATCAACACAAAATTAAGTGTCTATGTCATTTCTTCTAGGTACTATTCAATGAGTTTTTTCTAGATATAATTTTCTGATTAAAATGAAGCTGATTAAAAAGAAATTAAAAGTAAACATGCATGGATTGTTTTTTATTCTGATCTTGATTTGGAGGAAGAAATAGGAATATCTTATTCTGTTCAACCTAATGTGGCTATCCTACTGCAGTTTTGATAATTTACATAAAAGAAACAGTTGGGAGCTCTTGTCCATTGAATCACAGACATGAGGACCACCAGCAGTTACTTGAATCAGACAAGGATACTTGAATCAGACGAGGATACTCAAATAGATAAACATTTCCTTACCCAGATGTGAGATCCTAATACCTACATGTCTGCAATATTCCAAGCAGAGATGTTTTTCAGGGATTTCTAGGACTAATATAAAGTTGCTGTTTATGTTTGGAGTCAAAGCAAGGATTTCATTGTAAATAGTAGAAAAAAATGTAAACGCCGTTTATATATAGTCCCATCCTTGCATGCACACATATAGACAAGCCCACAAACCTCAAAATGTAAATATCTGTACTCTCTTCTATGAGTCGGATTACTCCAAAGTTCTCTCAATATCACAAAAAACTGCTCACTAAGAATATCTTCCATGTCAAAACAAATTGTCTCTTGGCTGGCCACTGAAGTTAGAAACCTATCTGTTTTAGAGCAAGTTGCTTTTATCTCTAAAGTATGACTGAGCCGGGCATGGTGGCTCAAGCCTGTAATCCCAGCACTTTGGGAGGCTGAGCTGGGTGGATCACGAGTTCAGGAGTTCGAGACCAGCCTGGACAACATGATGAAACCCCATGTCTACTAAAAATACAAAAAAATAAAAATAGCCCGGCATATTGGCACACACCTGTAATCCCAGCTTCTTAGGAGGCTGAGACAGGAGAATCACTTGAACTCTGGAGGAAGAGGTTGCAGTGAGTGGAGATCATGCCATTGCACTCTAGTCTGGGTGACAAAGGGAGACTCTGTCTCAAAAAATTAAATAAATAAATAAATAAATAAATAAAGTATGACTGTGAGCATCAGACACTTGGTAAGTCAATTTAACCCAATGAAACTTGTTTCTGGAAGTGTATATCAAATTATAGTCAGTCACACACCTCAGATCCTTTTCCTTGGATGTTATTTCATTTTCCCAAAGTATTCGCTGACATATAGCATATTATTTTGGGGATTTTCATTACTGTTGCTGAAGTTTCAGCCCAAGTAATATATCTTAACATTACAGTTCTAAAAAACAGTGGAAATTATTGGCAGTATATCACAGATATTTAGAATCATAAAGAACTTTATTGGTTATAAAGTTCCATCTCTGTGATTTTATTTGGTTTAGCAAAGTCTGTATAATAACACTTTAAAAACAAGAGTAAGCACGTTCTTTAGAGGTGAAAGTTCTGTCTCAAACATTTATAGCCCTCTTTCTTTTCTGAGACCTTAGAGTTAATAATATTCAGCATTAAGATGTGCTGGATGAATGTCTTCTCCCCAGAGCAATTAGGATGACAAATATCCTCCTCTCTACTGACCACTGACGACATGGTGGCCTCAAATTGCAACAGTTCCTGAGTCCTAATTACTGCCAAGAAGAGGTCAATATCCACTCTCCTAAGATTAATAATGTGGTTTTTGGCAGACATTCTTCACAATTCAGGCAAGCATTCTCAGTCGCTTCAATCAGTCAGTGAGCTGGTTCAGCCATAAGAGGAATCCAGGATGCTACTATGTGGCTAAGAGGTAAGGAAGGTGTTCGTGCCCTAGTGAGGCAAACCAGGCTCATGCAGTCGCTGCGCTTGCAAGGGGTTAACTGGCTCTCCAGCAGCAGGTGGGAGACTGGGGGGCAGGAAACATTTTGTGATGTTTACCAATTTCTATGCTGTAAATACTCCCACCAAGGCCTATTTTATGCTGTCAACATAATGTTAATGAATTCTCAGAACAATGGGCTCTTGTGAACCAGGGCCAGCTGACTCCAGCACATCATAAAAAAATGACCATTGTGGTAAGTGCTGTAAAGAACTGTACAACTGCAGTATTTTTCCTTGGCAATGAAGTCAATAGAGAAGTAGCAGGTGGTAGTGTCTGCTCCCTATACAAACACACACACACACACATACACACACACACAACCCCTGTATCCTATCGGCATTCACCATTTCATTATATGCTAATAGCATTCTACTGCAAACACCTGAGACTTTCCATCTGAAGGCTTTCTCTCAGCCCATACCTGGGGAAAACCAGAAGTGCCAGGAAATCAACATCCTTGGGAGCAACCCTCAGACAATGACAGATGGGAGTAGGAGGGTGAACATCCAAGTTTCATTGCCCCCAGGTAAGACAACTCTGTAATCTGTTTTACCCCATCTCTGACAAGGGCCCAGTAGACTTGGGCCTCACGTGCCCACAGAAGTAAGCTGCTTGCTAATGCTCCCTGTAAACAGGCTTCCTTCCCACCATGGAATGGCTTCTACCTTCTCCAGGCTTTTCCCAGAATTATCCCTCAAAGAAACCACATTCACTCCAGATGCTTGTGTATGAGTCTACTCTATGAACCAAAAGCCAAAGACATTAAACGTTTCTAGAGAAATAGGGGTAAATCTGAAGAAAGAGCAGGACTCAAGTAGAAGAATAAGAAGGAAAGCATGTTCCAGACAGAGAGAACGACATGGAAGGCACACAAATATATTCTACTATACATATAACACATATGTTTCTCAGTGCCACTATGCCATGCAGAATCACGCCCTGGAATTAGGGGCAAAATGCTCGAAGATGTCATGAGTGGCATGCAAAACTGATAGGAACCCAGTTAAAAATGGTCTCATAGTTATGTATATGTGTTAAACGGTGCATAAACCATTTGTGGAAGTGGTTGAAAGAAAATTGTTGTTCACACGCATATCATTTGTGTGTGTGTGTGTGTTAAGAACACTTTAAATCTACTCTATTTGCATTTTTAAAGAATATAATACATTGTTATTAGCTACAGACACCATGTTGTACAACAGAGCTCTTGAACTTACTCCTCTTATCTAATTGAAACTTGTGTCCTTTTGCCAGGTCCCCAAACTGCAGCCCCCAAACCCCCGGCAACCACAGTGGGGTATACATATTTTAAAACAACATGTTGTACAAGATAAATAAATATATATATATATATAATTTTTTATTTATCAATTAAAAATAAATAGAACAAAAATGTTAAAAAAAGAAAAGAAAAGAAAACTAGATTGTAGTTTGTCACTTACTAGAAGTAATGGAAGGTTATCAAAATTTGAAATCTTTGCAGACTTAAATCCTGGGGCATGTTTCTCTGCCTTTAAAGTATACATCCTTTGGGAAATTCATTTTTAATACCTACTTTGTCAAACTCCAAAATTCAATCCAATGACTACCTTCTTCAACTAACTTCTGGTATCAGCACTAGTAATTCCTTTTGTGGTTTTCTCATCTGCACTCAGGGCTTCACCCAACTGCTGAAAGCTTTGGAAATTGTGGCAATGTTTGAAACCTTCAAACCAGCCTCTACTCACACTAAAAAGAGATGCTTTTGTAGGATTAGATTATTTCATTTAAGGTCTTCCTATATTGATAGTACTTTCTCTTTGATTATGAGAAAGATTGTTCCTGATTTTTTTTCTCTCTTTGGTCTTCAATCCATATGCTTAACAATCTTTCCACTTCTTTTATCTTTTCAGGCCATGTTCTTATTGACTTCACAGCACTTGAAGTCACAGGCTTTTCTTTTATTTTCATGGCATTGTCTCTGATGGTCTGCAATGTAGATTCCTTTAAGCCTATTACTCAGGAGATATCACATGTTCTTTCTTCTCTTTCAATACATAAAGCTTTCCTTTTGCATGCATTGCTGGTGATTTTGACCCATAACATTGAAACATGTTTGGAGTAAAGAGGTAGTGTTTTGTTTTTTGATATAAAAAAAGTTCATAAACGGAAAAGAAGAGAAAAAGGCAACATTATAAGATAACATGTACAGCAAATCAAGGTATCTGGTCTACTGTGAGGGGTGCAATGGTCTGTATCTGTCCCCCAGAGATCATGTGTTGGAAACTTAATCCCACTGCAACAGTGTTGGGAGGTGGGGCCTAATAAGAGGTAATTACAGGACCCTGCCCTCATGAATGAATTATGTAGTTGTGGAGAGAGTGGATTAGCTATGATGAGCATGGACTTGCTATAAAAGCAGGTTTAGTCCCCTCTTGCTTTCTTGCTTGCTTGCACTTTCTCTCTTGCCTTTTTGCCTTCTGCCATGAGATGATGCAGCAAGAATGCCCTTGCCAAATGTGGACCCTTGACACTGGACATTCCAGCCTCCAACACTGTAAGAAATAAATCTCACTTGTGTGCAGTGGATGCCTGTAATCCCAACATTTTGGGAGGCTGAGGTGGGAGGATCACATGAGCCCAGGAGTTTGAGGTCAGCCTGGAAAACATAGTGGGAACCCATCTCTACAAAAAATAAAAAGAATTAGCCTGGCATGGTGGTATACACCTGCAGTTTCAGCTACTCAGGAGGCTGAGGGTAAAAGATTGCTTGAGTCTAGGAGATTGAGGCTGTAGGGAGCCATGATTGTGCCACTGCACTCCAGCCTGGGCAGCAAAGGGAGAATCTATCTCTAAATAAATAAATAAATAAATATCTGTTCCTTATAACTTTCCCAGTCTCAGGTATTCTGTTATCACAGCACAAAACAGACTAGAGGGGTTGTGTATGTGTGTGTTTAGGAGCATACATTTTTTTGTATCCCTGCATGGCTCAGGTCAGCTCAATGTAGTTTTCTGAATCCAACCAGTGTTTTTCAGGGATGAAATTGAACATGAGCAAACACAAATTTCACATCTTCCTCAAATTGTTCCCTAATGTATTAATGATGTTGAAACAAATTCATGTTTTTAAAACAGGAATTTATAGCAGAACTCTGTGTGTCCGTGTGTGTGTTTGTGTGTGTGTAATATAAAATAAAGCGCTGATTACAGATTGTTAATTACACATCTGGGTCAGCAAAATAAAGAAAACAATATGCCCCCTGATTTCCCTGCTAAAATATTCTAATCTTTTTCAATAAATTTAGGTTGGGAAAATATTTCTTGCTTTAAGTGAGTACAGAGCAAGGGAAGTCTTTCATCTCCAGCACTAGAGGAAATCAGAATATAAATGCCTCTAGTAGAGTTGAGCACTGTAGAATTTGTGTCAACATGGACACAATGCTTAAATAGTGTCTTAGGGCAACTTCCCAGGAAACAGAATATGAGAGAGGGATTCATGTTCTCTATTTACTAATAAATTAGAGATTTATTAAGGGAGTGCTCTCAAGGAGAGATGCATAATGAAAGGGCGCAAGATAGAGAATGAGAAGAAACTAAGCAAAGATGTGCTTAGGGGTGAAGTTTACCTTCAGCACGATCTAGGAGCTCTAGGGTATAAATCACACTGCAGAGGTTTTCCCACCTTGATGCAAAGGAACTGGAGTTTTGAATCCTTGCCATAATTGACCATTAGTCAAGAGGCAGGGAGAGAACATAACCCCAAGATATAATCAGGAAAGGCTCTCCGATCACCCAAAAGCAGCTCTCTGAAAAAGTCATGGGGGTGAGCCCTTCACAGTGGTATCTACAGCAGCTGGTGGATGTGTGCAGCAAATAGATAAAAAGGATCCCAGAATATCTGAACAGTGAGCCAACAGTGTCCGCCATAGAAAGGAGGCATATTTTGAGAGGCCGTGTGTCAGAATCCAATACATTATCTTTTTCATACTCTCCACTTACCTTGTATGATAGACACTGTTGTTAGCACCATTTTACAAATAAACTTGAGTCTCTTAGTGCTTAAGCAATCAATATGTTCACCATCACATGTTAGTGTGGGAGTCTATACTGCAGAAGCCTTTTAACCCGTAGCTAATCATTGCCTTTCTCCACAATAATGTCATATTACATGTTTGTTTTATTTTCTTTTGAGCTTTTTTCTATTTCCTAGATTGGTTTGGTTTTAACCATGGATATCTTTTTTAAATGAAAGCTTACAGAGAAACCCTCTAAGTAAAACATGAAAGGGAAGTGACCCCTCTTAGATCTCCATCTCATCCTGCCCATCAGGGCACAAATGAGTTGCTCTCACAAAGCCAAACTGTATTAGTCCCTAATGAGAGACAATTCTCCATGGGTTTCTGTATCTCTCCCAATTTGCAAGCAAAGGCACTGAGAGTTTTTATTCTAGATAATCTTTCCAAAGACACTTATATAGCAAACAGCCCGGGAAGATAGAGACAGTATCTCCCTCTAAGACAAATGGTGGATTTGGTGCCTGAGCAGAAAGTCTCTGGGGCAAAGTTTGGGCATGTCTGTTAGGACCTCCCACCATCACCTCTTAGAAGATTGGATGCTTTCGGCCAGGTGTGGTGGCTCAAGCCTGTAATCCCAGCACTTTGGGAGACCAAGATGAGCCAATCATGCGGTCAAGAGATTGAAACCATTCTGGCCAGCATGGTGAAACTCCGTCTCTAAAATACAAAAAATTAACTGGGTGTGGTGGTACACACCTGTAATCCCAGCTACTTGGGAGGCTAAGGCAGGAGAATCGCTTGAACCGAGGAGGCAGACGTTGCAGTGACCCAAGATCGTGCCACTGCACCCCAGCCTGGCGACAGAGCAAGACTCCATCTAAAAAAAAAAAAGAGATTGGATGTTTTCCCAAGCTCAGGCTCCTCAGCTGCAATATAGACGCATTGTGTGTGCAGCATCCACCTGTGCCCACCTCTGCCTCGTCCCATGATATTTGGGGGACAAGAGCAAACACTGTCACCATGAAGTCATGCTGCCTACTATGCTGTGAGTAATAAAGTCCTCTGCCTTGGGCCCAGGAGCCTGTATCTTCCACCAGTATCTTTGAAACCAGCAAACTAACTTGTTAGCTTTTGTGGAGGAAGGACAAAAATCTCTGAGCCATCACAGTTCCTGATATGCCCACCTTCTGTTTATGTAGGTCATACTGAAGCAAAACTCATTAATTAGCATTGCCAAATGGCACACTTTCTGGATTTCACCACTTAATTCACTTAGAAAGTGGTGGCCATTTTCCTCTAGGATATTCCAAAGCAAACCAACAGCTGAGACAAACCAGAGGAAGGACCTAGCCTTTGACAGTCAGGATCATATTCAGCCATGCCAACAGCTCACTGATGTGCCATGGATGTTTTCAAATGAAGCAGTTTGGAACAAAGCTGGCAAACAGAATGGCCCTCTAAAAAGCTGTGAAGAGCATTTGGCCATTTAGGCTACTTACTGGAAGCAGTACAAGTTTGGATTTAACTTGATTGCCTGGTGTTTCTTCTCTGTGTGAGTTCCCTTTATAAAATCACTGCACAGTATGATTTTGAGAAATAGGAGAAACACAGATACTATAGGGTCTGTTATAAATATCAAGACAGAGGAATCTATAGCAGTAGCCACAACACTCAATAAAGCTAGGAAAAGTTTTGACAGATGCGTAATATAGGGGACATCAACTATATTATACTAATATTCACTATATTCAATATGTAAAGCATTATATCAGTTGGATTCAAAGTCCAATATTGTCAGATATATCTATAGCTCTGCATGAAACCTGCCAATGTTTGATACTGAGGATTTTTAGAAGTTAGGCATATGATTGTCTTCCTTTTCAGCATATAGGAAATGAAAAGAGTATTCATTACAACTGATTAAATAATTGTAACTAACATTGGTGGATTATTTACAAAATGCCTGGTCCCACACTAAGCTTTTTACCTACATTCTCTACTTAACTGCAACCACAACCAATGAGAAAACTACTATCATTTCACACAGTTCGCAAATAAAGGAACTGCATCTGAGAAATACCCATGGTATAGTCTTGCCACAGTAACCTAGCTAATAAGTGGCATAGTTTTGCTGTGTATTGGCACACATAGCATATGCTTAAAAAACTATAGCTAAGACTGTCAGTGATATTAATGTTAATAATACAAGCATAGTAGTATCGAGGGGCTAAAATTTGTGAATGTTATTTTAGATGTTTCATCTTTAAAATTTTTGCCGGTTACTTTGGATGTTTCATCTTTAAAAGACAGGAGTAAATTTTGTAACCTCTAAAGTTGATTTCTGACTTTAATCCTCTGTGATTCTGTGCCATTTGTTTCTCTTCTATCTTGATTGGATCTTACAGGTACTCAATTTACCAGAGCCTGAGTGCTTATTCACTCCTGCAGACTGTAATTCACCCAAATTCCTTTTGCTTATGGACAGGTCTCTGCTCCCACATTCTTCATCTGCTCTAGCCCCAAGTTATGAAAATGATGTACACTTTTATAATTTTTCCAAAAGAGCTTTCCTTTTCTTATACTTTGAAATAAGAACTGCTTTTGGAACTGCTTTGGTAGATGTTGTGGAGTATTTTTGAACAGATGGTGCATTGTCTTCAAGGAAAGGGTTGGCTTTGTTTATTTGGAAACCACTCTGACCCTGATCACAAGGGGTTACCTGCTAAGTACACTATGGATGTTATTTCTAACACATGGAGAGTCGGCATGGTGACCCAGAAACATGAGGGAACCCCAGGGGAGTGGCTGTGAACAACTTTCTCTTTTGTGATTTTCATTTTTCATTATGTCTGACATTTTTGAAGCTGAGCTTTTTAAGAAATACCAGTTTTAGAAGAACAGACTGGGAATATATTTCAAGGAAATGTAGAGCAGTCACAAAAGAAAACAAGCACAGTGGAAAATGTGCCCATTTGAGATGGGAAACGGTATATATGCGGAGTCTTTTATTTTCTCCTGTTAGCCAAATGAAGTGTCAGTGCATTGTTCTTAGAACTTTCAGGAATAAACAAATAATCAAATCACATTTGCCTTTTGTTTGTTTTGAAACATCTGTGATGTGAGCTGTCAGCCTGGTGTTTGATGTTTCCAACTGCAGAATACATCTGTGCACAGCAGAGAAATTTCAAAGTACCTCTCATTTTAGGTATTGAGATGGAATCAATGCTTTCTATGTTACTAAAAGCTGAAATATATTGGTCTGGCAATTTAGTTGATATTGTTTCCATTCTTCCCTGGATATGGATGTTCTAAAACTTGACAAATAGGAAGATGTTTATTTATCTTTTTTTAAAAAAAAAATCCATTCCCATCGTAACAACTTCTTATTGGGAGACTTTTACAAACAATAAAAGGTTAAAATGGCCTGTCTATCCAGGGCATAGAAAACATAGAGGTGACTACATCCATTCTTTTGTGAATTTATTTAATGACCATTTATTGATCACCACTACCAGACTCCTAGCACTGTGGTATCAGCTGGAGAGAAAAGTAAGGTAGAGAAACCATTACCTCTGTCTGCACTTTAGGTAACACTTCCCAGCTGATGTGCAGCAAATTGGTTACAGGTGTGCCATGAGATATTGATCACCTCAGTCTCCACAAAAGCAGAAAAGACCAGAGGTCATCAGGATTCCCAGTAGGTCACTTTCTTCCATAAGTAGTCTTTTCTATGGCTCTTGGGAGTCTGGCCTTAGATGAGCGGTATCTGACTGTTCTCTTTCCCCCAGCTCACTAAGCTAGCAGATCCAGTGACCTTCACCTGGTACTACCCAAGATGGCATGCTGCAGGTAGCCAATGAGTTCCTCTACCATCTGGGAAAATATGTCAACAGTCAGATGCCAATGTATTATTATTGGACATCTGGAAATTATGTCTGAGGACCTGCTGAAAGAGACTTCTTTCAAGGCACCC
The DNA here is from genome assembly GCA_963573385.1 of Cacajao melanocephalus. Lineage (NCBI taxonomy): Eukaryota > Metazoa > Chordata > Mammalia > Primates > Pitheciidae > Cacajao > Cacajao melanocephalus. The sequence continues at coordinate 70,568 of CAUYLG010017453.1, forward strand.
ATAGAACATGGCAGGTGGCTCAAGCGTGGTCTGTTGATGATGAGGAAAAGGTGACCAAGCCCAATAGGGACTTTGAAAAGGAGTAGCTCCAGGAGACAGGGCAAAAACTGTCTTCTCATGTTTGTTTTATTTGTTTTGTTTTGTTTTGTTTGTTTTTGAAGCATACAAGCTAACTTCCAGATGACTGTTTCAGTAAAAGGGACATACTCTACAAATTATGGCTTCATCAGGGTTTTGAAATAATGACATGGAAAAGTTTGATTAAATTCTAAACCCATTCCCATTATGATAACTTGCTTCAACATTACATTTAGCTATGAAAGATAAGAAAAAGCAGTTTGATTCCTTAAATATAATGTCAAGTGCCATAAATTTTTGAATCACTGTAAAAAAAACTTATGTTATCACTTACGTGAACGAAGTTCCTCTCTTAATGACAACTTTCAAGAGTTTGAAGAGGTCAAGTAGCTATCTGAAGAACAAATGTGATGTAAAAACGTGAAGAGTTAGGAATTTCACTTCTAGAATAATGAAACAGAGATGTGGGGTTTTCCCTTCTATTCTTCCAAGTACAACTGCTATGCACTGAAAATTTGTGTCCCTCAGAATTCATATGTTGAAACTCTGGGATGCTATCAGAAAGTGGAGTCTTCAGAAGGTAATAAAGTTAGCTGAGGTCATAAATGTGGTGCGCTTATGATGAGATTATTGCCGTTATAAGAAGAGAATGAGAGAGCTTGGTTCTTTCTCTGCTCAGTGCCATGTGAAGATACAACAAGAAGACAGTCATCTGTAAACAAATCAGCAGACCCTCACCAAACACCTGATCAGCCAACACCTTGATCTCAGATTCCCCAGCCTTCAGAACTGTGAAATTTCTGTGTTTAAGCCACTCAGTCTATGATATTCTGTTATAGCAGCGTGGACTGACCCTGGACAATAAGTTTAAGACAAACAAACAGAAGACTTTGAAAAGTGGAGAGAAGGAGGCAGACTGACGAAAGATCATGAGACTTAAGGAACAACACAGTGGTGAGTTCTGTGGCTTTTCTTTATGGCTCATATATGCCAGGTTTGGGGATGAAGAAACCAGAAATCCAGAGATGCCAAAATGTGCAGACAAACAAAAAAGCTTGAAAATTTTCCTACTTTTTCCAGCCAGCAGACCAGAAAAGAGGCATCTGAGCAAGGCAGAAACCATTAGACAGTAATCACACCACTCCAATCACACTTGTTAAACATTGTGCTAAACAGTTAAACAGCTACTCACAACTTTCCAATAGAGGAGTGATATTGCTTGTACGTGTGTCCCCTCCAAATCTCATGTTGAAATGTGATCGCTAGTGTTGGAAGTAGAGCCTGGTAGAAGGTGTTTGGATCATGGGGAGGGTGGAACAGATCCTTCATGAACAGCTTGGCATCCTCTTCATGGTAATGAGTGAGTTCTCATTCTGTTAATTCACACAAAAACTGGGTGCCTAAAGGAGTGTGTCACCTCCTCCTCTCTCACTTGTCTCCTTTTCTCTTGCTCCCTTTCTCACCTTGTGACATGCCTGTTCCCACTTCACCTTCTGCCATGAGTAAAAGCCTCCTGAGGCCTCACGAGAAGTGGATGCTGGCATCATGCTTCTTGTGCAATCTGCAGAACTGTAAGTCAAAACAACCTCTTTTCTGTATAAATTATAAAGTCTCAGGTCTTCCTTCAGAGCCATGCAAAACAGACTAACACAGGGAGCAAAACTAAACTCAGCTCCACTGAAACAGAAAGCAGGATGGTTTTTAATAACTGGGGTGAGAAAGTAGAAACATACTGCAAGATGTTGAGAAGAGGTTGATCAATGGAACCTATAGAGCACATTGAATTATTCCTGAATTTATAAATGTACTTCTCTGGAATTAGGTCATCAGTGTTTGCAAACTGGTTGCCTATAGAAGTTCTCCTCCTCCTATTTCTCCACCAGAGATTGGGAGATCCATGTGCTATCTCCTTCCAAGTTTACTTTCAAAGAGATGATTCCCAGGTCCTGAAGAAAGATATTTCTGGGTTGTAAAACTGGCAAAAGGCTTTTTAAAAAATGTACACCTCAGAGAGGCAGAGAAAAGTATTACAAGTTTTTTAAAGTAAATGATCTAAGGAAAGGTAGGTTAATAGAATAGAGGCAGGGAAAAAAGCCTGTCTAAAGTTTGGTCAAGGAGAGGAAAACACTAAGGCTGTCTTGGTCATACCACTGGTGAAACTGTGGCCTGGCCACACATTCCCTCTCACGCAAGCAAAGGTTGTTATCAAGCAAATGGGCTCATTTCCCCATGCACACATAAGCCAATAACTGTGGTACTAGCTTTTGAGAAAAGAGCGTTTTTATTGCAAAACCAGCCCACAAAAAGATCAAACTCAAATCTGTCTCCTCGATTTGGTGTCTGGGGAAAGTTTTAAAGTATCAGAGAGCAAAGGATTTAAGGAAGATGGCTTGGCTGAATCTGATTGAAGTTCTTTAAATTTCACCATTTACAGTAAGATTATTGATGCAGATTTTAGCTCTGGATTTTCCAGGCCAATGGAACACTTGCTTCTGAAAAAGTTCCAGCATTGAACTTCTGGTCATATCCTAATCTTCTTGGTTCTGAGAGAGGAATTGTTTGTTCTGAGTGTTGTTAGAGATCAGATTTATGTTGTTGTTTGTTTGTTTTTCATTGCTCATGCTTGGGCAGCATGACTTGTAGTTTTGAGCTCTGTTACACCTATAAGGTAACTCAATGTTTTGTTATCAACAGAGTAGGCTCCTTTTGGACTGGTTCTCCAACTTCAACAGGAAAGCCAAGACTTCCACCCTTGCAAGACTGTATAAAGGTACCCCAACAACCCCACTAGGGGTATCAAAGGGGGCCAGGTAAGGAACAAGGACTTTTATCTCCATCCAGCAGTAACAAGGTACTTCTTGGTTTGCAGCTAAAGAAGCTAGAAATACATAAATGTCAAAATGTGTGGAAAAAGTCTTAAATCAATAATCCAAGCTCCCACATCAAGAACCTAAGAAACAAAGCACAAAATAACCCCAAACCAAGCAGAAGGAAGGAAACAATAAAGTGAAGGGCACAGAGAGAGATCCAAGATGGCCGATTAACAGCAGCTCAGGATTGTAGCTCCCAGTGAAAGTGCAGATAG
>CAUYLG010017455.1:0-27248 GCA_963573385.1 Cacajao melanocephalus
AACAGAGGCCTTGGAGGCAATGCCACACATCTACAACCATCTGATCTTTGACAAACCTGACAAAAACAAGCAATGGGGAAAGGATTCCCTGTTTAATAAATGGTGTTGGGAAAACTGGCTAGCTACATGCAGAAAGCAGAAACTGGATCCCTTCCTGACACCTTACACTAAAATTTATTCCAGATGGATTAAAGACTTACACATAAGACCTAACACCATAAAAACTCTAGAAGAAAACTTAGGCAAAACCATTCAGGACGTAGGCATAGGCAAGGACTTCATGACTAAAACACAAAAAGCATTGGCAACAAAAGCCAAAATAGACAAATGGGACCTAATTAAACTCCAGAGCTTCTGTACGGCAAAAGAAACAATCACTAGAGTGAACTAGCAACCAACAGAATGGAAAAAATTTTTTGCAATCTACCCATCTGACAAAGGGCTATTATCCAGAATCTACAAAAATGAAAACAGATTTACAAGAAAAAAAACAAACAAACCCATTCAAAAGTGGGAGAAGGACATGAACAGACACTTTTCAAAAGAAGGCATACATGAGGCCAACAAACCATCACTGGTCATTAGAGAAATGCAAATCAAAATCACATTGAGATACCATCTCATGCCAGTTAGAATGGCGATCATTAAAAATCTGGAGACAACAGATGCTGGAGAGGATGTGGAGAAATAGGAACATGTTTACACAGTTGGTGGGAGTGTAAATTAGTTCAACCATTGTGGAAGACAGTGTGGCACTTCCTCAAGGACCTAGATATAGAAATTCCATTTAACTCAGCAATCCCATTACTAGGTATACACCCAAAGGATTATAAATTGTTCTATTATAAAGACACATGCACAGGTATGTTCACTCTGGCACTGTATACAATAGCAAAGACCTGGAACCAACCCACATGCCCATCGATGATATACTGGACAAGGAAAATGTGGCATATATACACCATGGAATACTATGCAGCCACAAAAAAACAATGAGTTCGTGTTCTTGTAGGGACATGGATGACTCTGGAAACCATCATTCTCAGGAAACTGCCACAAGAACAGAAAATCAAACACCATATATTCCCACTAATATGTTGAACAACGGGAACTCATGAACACAGGGAGGGGAGCATCACACACTGGGGTCTGTTGGTGGGTGCTGGGGGAAGGACAGTAGAGGGTGGGAAGGTTGGGATGGGATAACATGGGGAGAAATACCAGATATCAGTGAAGGGGAGATTGAGGCAGCAAACCACATTGCCATATATGTACCCATGCAACAATACTGCATGATCTGCACATGTACCCCCGAACCTAAAGTGCAATATTTAAAAAAAGTCTAACAATAATAATAGCATAATAATGACTACATTGATAATAATTCCTTTTAAAATAATGATAAATATTAAATGTTTCTTAGTACATTTATTGGGAATTTATATATGTTATTTATTTATAATATATGCCCTGTTAGGTAATTTATCATTCACGTTTTATTAAGACCTTATATAACTTGCCTGAAACCTAAAAACGTTAGCTGCTAGATTTGAGTATGTGAACATAGACTTGATAATGAAAAAAATAGAAAAATAAGAAGTCAGTAAAAATACAAAACAGCTTTAAAAACTGTGATTTCAGACTTCCAAGAAATTCAGTTCCCCAATAGTTAATATAATCCAAAGACATAACTCTGCACAGGAATACATACATGTAATATAAGTGAATTGTTTGATGCATGTCTTCCCTTACTCTTCATACCTATACTAATTTACCTGTATTCCCTCTTCCTCCTTCTTTCTACTATACTCCCTTATATTTACTCATCTCATATTACTGAAGAACATTTTAGAATTACATTTCTTTTTTCTATTAATGAAAAATTTATATTACCAAGTCAGTACATACTGAAATCAAAAGTAAACAGAAATACCTGTGTACTGAGAGAGGCTTAAGGAAGACTGTTATGAATGTCATTCTTAAGGAAAAGGAATTTAAGAAGGAAGTGTGGCAAAGAGTGACTCATTATCTAAGGCACCACCTAAAGGTTAATGATATAATCATTGAAAGAAGTTGTCCTAATCAGGATCCAATATTATGCATCAAATACAAGGTGGAGTAAGAATATAAGTAAGGAGGTTTAAGCTTAGTGAAATGGAGAAGTAAGATGAAAGGTTTGTAGATTTTGTACTCACTGAAGAGAGTATTGCTATAATATCACTTTTATATAGCACCTAGTGCCCTGAAATGAAGTAGGTGAGTGCTATTGAAAAATATTACTGTCCTGAAAAATAATTAATCCATGAACCATGAATTGTAATATTTACGTAAACATTTTCAATAAATTATATTAATTCTGTGGGATCAGTGGTAATATCCCATGTATCATTTTTTTGTTGTGTCTATTTAATTCTTCTCTCTTTTCTAATTTTTTAGTCTGGCTAGGGGTCTATTTTGTTACTTTTTTTCAAAAAAAAATCTCCTGGATTCACTGATTGTTTTGAGGGCCTTTTCATGTCTCTATTTCCTTCAGTTCTGCTCTGATCTTAGTTATTTCTTTTCTACTCCAGTTTTTTCATTTGTTTGCTCTTGCTTTTCTAGTTATTTTAATTGTGATGTTAGGGTGTCCACATTAGATCTTTTCTGCTTTCTCCTGTGGGCATTTAGTGCTATAAATTTCCCTCCAAACATTAGCTGTGCCCAAGATGATTCTGCTACGTTGTATCTTTGTTCTCATTGGTTTCAATGAACTTAATTATTTCTGCCTTAATTTTGTTATTTACCCAGTAGTTATCTCGGTGATCACTAAAGTCAGGAAACAATAGATGCTGAAGAGGATGTGGAGAAATAGGAAAATTTTTACAGTGTTCATGGGACGTTAATTAGTTCAACCATTTTGGAAGACAGTGTGGTGATTCCTCGAGGATCTAGAACCAAAAATACCATTTGACCCAGCAATCCGGTTATGAGGTATATACTCAAATGATTGTAAATCATTCTACTATAAATACACATGCACAGTTATGCTTATTGCAGTACTATTCAAAATAGCAAAGACTTAGAACCAACACAAATGCTCATCCACTATAGACTGGATAAAGAAAATGTGGCACATATACACCATGGAATACTATGCAGCCATAAAAAAGGATGAGTTGATGTCCTTTGCAGGGACATGGATGAATCCAAAAACCATCATTCTCAGTAAACTAATGCAAGAACAGAAAATCAAACACTGCATGTTCTCACTTATAAGTGGGAGTTGAACAATGAGAACATATGAACACACAGAGGGGAAAATCACATACTGGGGACTGTCAGGGGGATGGGTTAGGGAAGCGATAGCATTAGGAGAAATGCCTAATGTAGATGACAGGTTTATGGGTGCTGCAAACCACCATGGCATTTGTATACCTATGTAACAAATCTGCATGTTCTGTACATGTAGCCCAGAACTTGAAGTATAATAATAATAATAAAAATATGGAAGAGCTTATAATTTTTTTCAGAAGAAATTATCTTTGATATCTTTTATGTTGGTCAGTTCTCAAGCCAACCTAGTACTTAAAGACTTTTGTTTTTCTCATTTACTACCTTTACTGTCTCTCAAATTTTCTCTATATATTTCATCAGTAGATACATTTTTCTTACAGAATTTTTTCTTAACCTGATGATTGGAAAGATTATTGCCCTCATTTTGGAGACATGTTTGAAATTTTGGTTACCTATTACAACAAAAACTAGCATAAGTCAATATCACAATACACAAAAGTATAGCTTACATACAATATTGAGGTTCTTCAGTGTTCAGAAATCCTTGCTTGTAACTGAAAAGACATTGCTTCCTAATTCACATAAAAAGCTTTACAATTATCTTTATTATCTTTATAATTGTGTGCTGTATTCAATCTTTATGATCTTCATAATCATGTGTTGTATTCAAATGTGAAGACACATACCTTGACTTTTTTTGGTATTGCAGAGGATTTTTTTAAGGGGAGGGCATTTTCTTTTAGCTATAATTAATGTTTGTATTACTCAATTTTGACACTGCTAACAAAAACATACCCGAGACTGGGAAGAAAAAGAGGTTTAATTGGACTTACAGTTCCACATGGCTGGGGAGCTCTCAGAATCATGGCAGGAGGTGAAAGGCACTTTTTACATAGCAGCAGAAAAAGAAAATAAGGAGGAAGCAAAAGCGGAAGCCCCTGAAAAAGCCATCAGATCTCGTGAGACTTATTCACTATCACAAGAATAGGGAAAGACTGGTCTCCAAAATTCAATTACCTCCCCCTGGGTCCCTCCCACAACACGTGGACATTCTGGAAGATAAAATTCAAGTTTAGTTTGGGGTGGGGGCACAGACAAGCCATATTACTGTTCTTGGTTTATTGACCCATGCTATAGATCTAGTTTTGTCTTTGGTTAAAAGAATATCTAATATCTCTCTAAACTATAGCACATACTAAACCAACTGACAGTCCATAATGATTGAGCACAATTTCAAATAAAGGGACTAGCAACATCTCACTTATATGCCTAATTTACACTTGACACTAATTTGATGCTTGAAAACAACTGGCGAATTTCATCCAATGAAAATGAAAAATTGTTGAATCACAGAGAGATTAGTAGAATGACTATTATTCCTAGTGAATTCTTACTGGAGCCACTACAATACAGTGGACAGTACAGGATTTAGAAAATCTCACTTCTTCTTACTTCCTTATTTTTCAGATGTATGCCACTTAAAAGCTACTAAGTATTTATCTTTAAAAATTCAAAGAATTGATTAGGTACCAATGCTCAGTGCTAAAGATGCAAAGATAAGCAAAAAACTCTCCTCCATAGCCCATCTAACCTTTCATGACCTCTTGGGAGAGGGCTAGATAAACACAACATCATAACAAAATACGTGTAATATGAATGTATTACAAAGATTGTGTAAAGGCATTTACACAATTTGTGAATTACACATTTTTGAATATTTTATTAACCATTTGATTTCCCACTGTAGCTACCAGTTAAAAAACACTGATAAGTAATTTTGGATAAATGAATCAGAAAACAAGTCTGTTTCAAATTTCATCAGAATGAATGAGTGATAAATTCTTTTTGAAGAAAACTGATGAAAAATCAGCTTAAAGATGAATAAAATCTTAACAGGTAAAGAAGGCATTCCAAGAAAAGACATGAGCATGTGTTGAGTGTCTGGGACAGAAAAAAGTTCTGTTCTAAAACCCTATAATTCTTGGCAAAAGATAATTTCAATAAACCTGGGGGGAAATGCTGGAACTATGTGGTGAAGAATTTTATATTTTAGTCAAAGTAAATGTTATTTCATTAGAGCTTAAAACATATGTCATTTTATTTTTAATTATTCTTGTTTTCACCTCAAAATGAAAAAAAAAATAAAATGTTTTGTCCATTTATAAGGTGGTAACAAGTACAAAAAAGAACAATTATTTTAAATACAAGTATGAGTACTCTTTAAATATAAGGAATTTAACTAGAGGCATTAAATTACATAGTTAAATTAAGACATCTATGATTACTGGAGAATAAAATTCCTGGGTGCTTAAATATATGAAGGAGGGGCAAAGACTGCATAGAGATACAGCATGGGAGATTTACTGCACTATTCTATTATTATTTAATACAATGTTTTATATTTCTTATCAGATGATACCATCAAATCTTTGCTGTTCTAAGGTCATTCCTCTGTCATTTTAGCAATAAAGAACTATGTGTTTGTATTATTGGAAGAAAGAGCAAGCACAGAGAGTTTTACTAAATAATATACATTGCCAAAAATTAACTTTTTAATTGACATTTCTAATTTTTAATTAATGGTATGTGGATGGTTGGGAGTGAATAAAAGTCCTTGGCGCCACAAAATATAATTCCTATAAGGCATTGGGCAGAGAGATATTCTCTTTAGGTGAAAAAAATAAACACTGAAAGCTAAATATTTTCAAATAAATTCAAAATGTACAGAGTTAATTTAGTGGAGTTTAGTTACATTTGGCTTTCAATTATATAATTAGGTTAACTGTTTAAGAAAATCACCCAATGATATCATTTTGCTCTATGTGGAGCAGATGTCTTTGTCATACTAAAATATTAATACTAAATAATAAGATTGTCAAATTTATCTATATAATATCATGACCTTAGGATATTGCTTATGATACATAGTATTTATTGCTATTCCAGGCATTACAGTATAGTGATTATGTGTTTTAATCACACACAACTTGATTTTCTACTTAGCTATGATGTTCATTATCTGAGCAAGTCTGGGTTAATTATTTAACTGCACTGAGTGTCAAGTTCCTTGTCTCAAAAGTTGAGATAAGTAATTTTGGATAAATGAATCAGAAACTAAATCTATTTTTCAAATTTCATCAGAATAAATTAATGGGTGATAAATTCTCCTTGAAGAAAGACTGATAATAAATCAACAAATCAACCTCAATCAAGTTGTAGGTGACTGAAACACATAATCTTTTTTTAATTTTTTTTTAAATAAAGGCGGGGTTTCACCATGTTGGTCAGGCTGGTCTTGAACTCTTGACCTCAGGTGATCCGCCCACCTTGGCCTCCAAAATGCATGGATTACAGGCGTGAGCCACCACGCCTGGCCTGAAACACATAATCTTAAGCACTACACAAAGTGCCTACACACAGAGTGTTAGATATTAAATAATATATATACAATAATGACAGATGATGACATATAGTAAATGCCCAATAAAAGTAGTTATTATAACAACGCAGTGTTGGGACACTGTGGCCCATGTGGGCCTCCAGTGATGTCAGCATGCTTTGGGTACCAGACCTCTCAGCATTGGCCCCAGGTCTCACAGGGCTGGACAAGGATGGGGATCAGGCCAGATGAGCTATCCTGTTAGACTCTGAATGAAAGCTCCACAAGATGGCAGGAACTGGGGCCAAGGCACAAGGAGCTTGGTGTGGTGACTTACCTAATTGCACTTAATATTCTTTGGGAAATATGTAGAAAAGTACACATGTAAGTTGATTTGAATCACCAAAAGGAATCTAAACAGTTATGATGTGGACTACTTATGTGATTACAAGGTAGTGAAGAATATGGAATATTATATTATAAAATGAAAATGATGGCTACATTCTACAAATACTTAGAAACCTTTGCAAAATCTCAAGGGCCCATGACTCCTTCAGCAATTCTTTAATAATGAGCATAGTTATCTCAGGTAAAGACAGGCAAAGCAATAACTCTAAAAGACAATAACAAAACTCTGAAACCTGTCATTGCTGAGTACATTGTAAAGAAGGCCAAACAAAGGATAGTTGGGCAGAGATGGCAAGAAGAACTCAACAGAAGATGGAATAACAAAGAAGTGACATTTGTTGAAAATAGTGTTCACTTAAGGGCCCACCTTCAGCCTTCTGCCATATTGATGAATACAAACCAGCTCCTGGAATCGCCTGAGTAAATAAATCTACCTTTGGTTGTTTATGCATAGATTGCTTCTTTGAAAAATGTTGTCCTTTGAGGCTGGAGTTCTTTTGACAAATAGTAAAAATCAACAAATTAAAATCCCACCTGTTACTCCCATCTATAAATGCATCATAAGTTGTCAGTGTGGACCTGACTATACCAATAGGACTGTACATAAAAACACACAGTAATTTACTTTGTATCTTTCACAGTATCAGTGACCATGGCTGGGGTATAAAAATCCTTGTGAAGATTAAAAGAATGAGTTTTGTCATCGAATATGTTGGGAGGTAATCACAAGGGAAGAAGCTGAAAGATGAGGGCAGTTATATGACTAAAAAAGGATCTGGACTATGAATCTGATTAATTCACAGTGGATGTAGCTCAATATGGAACTGTATCTCATTTTGTGAATCATAGTTGTAACCCAAAAGTTCAGGTGTTCAATGTTTTAATTGATACCTTGATACTCACTTTCCCTAAATAGCACTGTTTTCCATGAGAACTATAAATGCTGGAGAAGAGTTGATTTTTGACTATCAAATGAAAGGTTCTAGAGATATATAGATTGTATTGAACACAGCTCAGTCAAAAAGAGGGTCAGAACTATATGTAAATACAGCGCTGTGACTTGCAGAGGTTACCTCAAATGAATTTTCATGAAATAAAAATGATGATAATTGCAGTTAGTTTTTTTCTAATGTTGTCACTAAAAAATAAGTATTTGGAACTCATTTTTTTAATATTATCAAGATTATGACTATGTTAATTTACAATTCATGGTTCATGGTATTTGCCAAATGCATTACCGATGCCTCTGGAGAGAGGGCCATTGGGTTGCATAGACTGATCTGAAGTCTACATGTTTAGCACTTAGACACCAAATATGGAAAGGAAACTATTTATAGCTTGGCAAATGCATACTTACTTAAGAAGTCAATGTTAATAGAGAAATGCCTTCTGCAATTGGCATTTGAAAACAATTTGAAAAGTGTTAAACTGATAACAATTGCTGAGTGATTAAACATTCAACTTGCCACACTCTTTGAACTCAGAGAAATAGAGTTAATTCAATTTGGGAAAATCTACAAGTTCTGTTATTGTTACTATATTGTCATTCCTATTTAATACTCACCGTACTTTTATTTGAGACAAATAGGTAATACTGAATTTTTTACTGTATTTTCTACTTTTTCATTGACATCTCAATGACATATAAACTTAAGGTATGACATTAAATGTAAAACTTTTTAATTAAAAATCTATCTAAAGTATAATTTCATTAAAGATTTTTTAAATTTCTATTTTTCAAAATATATTTGATGAGATCTATGTAAAATGTAATTGTTATTAAAATAGTCTGTGGTTTTGGATAGTATTTATTTCCTATACATATTCAAAAGAAGTTGAATATATTTATATATTTAAAAATTTTACACATAACATATACAATACACATGTTTATATATGTATATATTTATCAATGCTTTTAAGAAGATACATAGTAAATATAGATGATTTTGCAACCTCAAAATCGCAAAGAAGTCTGTGAGAGAATTTTATGGTGAACAATGTTAAGGAACTACACATAAAATCTCTCTCACCAGCCAGACTCATTGCTCAGGCAGGACTATAATTCCAGCACTGTGGGAGGCTGAGATGGGAGGATTGTGAGGCCAGTAGTTTGATGGAAGCTGGGGCAATATAGTGAGAACCCGTTTTTACAAAAACAATAAAAATAGTCAGGCATGGTGGCACTCACCGGTAGTACCAGCTACTCAGGAGGCTGAGGAGGGAGGATCACTTGAGCCCAGGAGCCCAGGAGTTTGAGGCTGCAGTGAGCTGTTGCAGCACTGCACTCCAGTCTGGGTGACAGAGTGATACCCTGTCTCAAAAAAATAATTAAAAAAAAAATCTCTAAATGATTTTGATTTTTTTTCTTTATTGTACTTTGGGCTCTGGGGTACATGTGCACTTCCTGCATACTGCAGGATTGTTGCATAAGTACATACATGTCATGGTGGTTTGCTGTCTCCATCCAAGCCCACCCCATTGCCTATGTCAGGCATTTCTCCTGGTGTTATCCCTCCCCATCCATCCCACCCCACCTACCGCTGTCCCTCCCTTGCCCTCCCCTCCACTCCCAACCTAGCCCTGTGAATGTTGTTCCCTTCCCTGTGCTGAAGTGTTCTCATTGTTCATCACCGGCCTATGAGTGAAAATATGCAGTGTTTGGTTTTCTGTTCTTCTGTCAGTTTGCTGAGAATGATGGTTTCTAGATTCATCCATGTCTCCACAAAGGACACAAACTCATCGTTTTTTATGGTTGCATTGTATTCCATGGTGTAGATCTGCCACATTTTCTTCATCTAGTCTATCATTGATGGGCATTTGGGTTGATTCCAGGTCTCTGCTATCGTAAACAACACCACAACGAACATACATGTGCATATGTCTTTACAACAGAATGATTTATAATCCTTTGAGTAGATAACCAGTAATGGGATTGTTGGGTCAAATGGAATTTCTATTTCTAGATCCATGAGGAATCACCACACTGTCTTCCACAATGGTTGAACTAATTGACACTCCCATCAACCGTGTAAAAGTGTTGTATTTCTCCACATTCTCTCCAGCATCCACTGTCTCCAGATTTTTTAACGATTGCCATTCTAAATGGCATGAGATGGTATCTCAATGTGGTTTTGATTTGCATTTTTGTAATGACTAATGATGATGAGCATTTTTTCATATGCTTGTTGACCGCATATATGTCTTGTTTTGAAAAGTGTCTGTTCATATCCTTTGCCCACTTTTGAATGGGTTTGATTTTTCCTTGTAAATCTGCTTTAGTTCTTTGTAGATTCTGGATATTAGCCCTTTGTCAGATAAGTAGATTGCAAAAATAAAGAAGCCTGTTTTAGAAAAAATTCTAAATATTATTTGCTCAACTATCTTTATCCATTATTCTACTTTTTATGTGCATGTGATAACAGTTATGGCTATTTTCATAAAATGAAAATGCCAAAAATGCATCAAATTATGTTGCTCCCCTACTCAAAATCTGTATTATTTTCTCATCACACCAAGATAAAATTCATAGTCTCCTCCGTGGTTTACAGTGAACCGTGTGATTAAGCCCCTGGACTTTTCTCTTTGTTAACCTCTTGATTTTCTTCAAGTTCACTGCACTTCAGCTAGATGGAGTGTTTCTCCCTTTTCCTTTGATGTTATCAGTACCTGAAATTCATTTTCATCAGATAATTGTAGCTTTATTCATGTCTCTTGTCAAAATTGACTTTCCCATTCTATCTAAAATGGCATTCCCGTTGAAATTCTTTGTCCCTTTACTCCTTATTTTTTCCCTTAACATTGAACACCTATTACCTGCAATTATATATCTTATTTATTTGATTTTATGCCTCCAACCAAAATCATAAATAAAAGTTCCATAAGAACATATATGTATTGCTTTCTTTTTACTGTTATAACTCTCAGTACCTAAACTGTAACCAAAAGTTAGTAGAACTCAAATATTTATAAAATATTTTTAACTCAGTTCATCCTAAGTCATAATTTAATGACATCCTAAACAAATAAGAACAGAATTGAGTAAGATTTAAATTAAATCCATTTTGAGTTTCTCCAGTTTTTACCTTCTCCATAAGTGCAATATATGGATATAAAGATAATTTAGTACTTAAACTATTGAATCTGAGGTAGTAGAAATATATGTCTTGATTAATATGTATCTTTCTCAACCAATGAGAAAGATGAAAATGAATAAAAGGAGGGGGATTATGTCTTGGCTTATTTCTTTTTTGTTGTTGTTGTTTGAGACAGAGTCTCGCTCTGTCACCCAGGCTGGAGTGCAGTGGTGAGATCTTGGCTCACTGTAACCTCCACCTCCCAGGTTCAAGTGATTTTCCTTCCTTAGCCTCCCCAGTAGCTGGGCCTACATGTACATGCCATCATGCCCAGCTAATTTTTGTATCTTTAGCAGAAATGGGGTTTCACCATGTTGGTCAGGCTTGTCTAGAACTCCTAACAGGTGATCCACCTGCCTTGGGCTCCCAAAGTGCTGCAATTACAGGCATGAGTCACCACACACAGCTTGACTTATTTCTAAAATAATAAATTTATTTAAAAATGTTTCAAAGAGCCCTAAATGCTCTAGAGACATTATATATCCCAATTCATTTTGGTTTAAAGACTTCAGATAATATTTTGGTTTTAATTAGTAGAAAGTAAACCTGTATTATTCAGAATTGAATCTCTTGTTTTATTTTTAGGTTGGTGCAAAAGTAATGGCAAAAACCACAATTACATTTGCACCAACCTAATATTAGTAGTCATTTTGGTAACCTAAACAATTACCCAGGTGTAAATTTTTCTTATTTTCATCTCTGATAACCCAGGGTTACTAGAAAAACAGACTTAGCAAATACAACATACTTTAAAGCCTTTTTGAAATAAAACATATAATTAATGTTATTTTTTCTTTCCCACTTGCTACACTGCAATTGAAGTGTGGCTGTTAAGTTTCACATGCTAACTCTACACATTTGATTAATCTAGGGATTTGAACAGTTATTGTAGCAAATTGGTATGTTCTTATAAAAAACAGAATTTACAATCTCTTACTATCTACTCAAAGGATAAACTTTATGACTGTGTTATCACCACCAACTGAAGTTGATTTAAGAGATATAATGCTCCTCTTCAAAGATATGACTTTCATAATAATTGATGCAAGGGAGACCTCTAGCAGCATCTGCTCATGCTTAAATCTTAAATCAATGATTTGGCTTCATTCCCAAATAAAAGATACATATGCATTGATTATTATTACTATTTTGCTACCAAGAAAAGAAGGTATTACATAAAGGGCACTCACCTCAACTTTTCCAAATATTCATAAAATGATATAATGTTTGCAAAAATATAGAAGTAATGTTTCACTTATTCACCCTGTTTTGCCCAGCAAACTCAAATGAATGGAGTCATAGGTGATAATAAAGCACAATGTGAATGTTAGTCAGGATAAAATAATACTTGGCTGTGAACCATAATCCCTAAAGCCAAAATCCCTGACCATTTGCTTGGTTCTGCCACAGACTTGCAAAAGAGACATTTAGAAAGGTTATGTAAAACAAAAATCTTCCTATTTTTAGAGTAAGGCACAGTACCTTGATTTAGTCAACAATCCTTGAGCAGCCACTGAGTGCAGTTGGCAGAAATGGGTTCAGTGGTTTCTGGAAACCCTGAATGCAGACACTCTAAATTGACATACTAAAGGAAGGCAATCTCGAGGTAAAAGGAGAAAAAATGCAGTAAGATATACAGAAGTATCAATTAAATCTATACCCCAAACTTTCCTTACTATGAAGTCTCTTTTCAAACAGTAAAGGACAGCCTGACATTCTCTTATATTATTGGTCAAGTGGATGGTACAGAGAAAATACAAAGAGAGAAGAAGAATGATAGATTTTCAGAGAAATTGTGCTTGATATTTATCATTCACTCAATCTGACCTCTATTTGAGAAAGACTGAATAATAGTAAGGAGATGAAGGAAATTTATACTCTTCTTAGAAGTCAAATTTTCCACATTTTTGTTATTAATTTTTATCCATTGGACTTAAAAATATACATGTGCCCATGAAGAAATTTAAGAGTGTCAAGTATCTTACATAAACCTTCTCAAGTTTTTATTTTCTCCTTCTTCTCATTGATCTAACATGCATTTTTACTTCAATGACATATATGTTTTAGCCACAGATGACTCTAAGATTGAAAATTAGAAGACAATCATTCATTTACCTCAAGAACACAAAGTTCTAGAATAAAATTTTGATCTTCTAGATCCCATCTTGATTAATGCCAAGACATTTGTCTATCCAAGCTCACTGTGTAAAAGTCATGCAATGTGTACCGTATAACACCACGATGCCAGCAATATGAAGTACTTCAAATTTATTCGTACCCCCTTAACTTTAACAGTGAGAACCTTTCACATTTTCAAGTGAACCTATTGATTCCACAGTGAAATTAATGTTCCACAATACATATGTAAAATCATTTCCCCCACTCAATTTTCTTATCCTGTCCAGGGAAAGCCAAAAATTTTTACTCAGGTGCCTGTTTGGAGTCTGCTTCTCTCAATTAGTGGATTCTACCATCTTCTCTAGAGCAACTACCCTTTCACTCCTTCACCATTGTGCTAACCCAACTACAATTTGTTCATGTTATCCTTAGAGGCAAGGCAGGACATAAGAATATACCAACACTAGATATCCATGAAAAAAAATAGAAAAATGAAATAAAATTTTAGAATCCATCTACAGTAATACCTGCTTACAATCTAAACACCAGTTTTATCTTAAACATATTTCTGTCAGCAAATTAATGTTTTCATAACCCCAAAATATCCAATCTAGAATCAACCAGGATAATTAACACAGAGGGAGCTGTACTAATACGTTAGAATCCAGCAGTCAGAAATCCAGACAAAGCAGAGAGAGACTTGGATTATCTCATGTGGTTCTCCAGACCTTTAATTCCATGTAAGACAAAAGTTTCCTGCACAAAGGTAACAGAAGGGGTTGCTATTCTAGTTTTAGGTGCTACATATAGCAGGGAGGATTTCAGTTACGAAACATCTAAGTCTTATAACACAAAGAGTTGTTTATGTGGCATTCTCCATAAATTGTTTGTTTACTTAAGATATTTGAATCCAGATATATCATATTAAGGTCATTATACAGACAATAAATAGTATCACTAGTCTATTTACCAAGAAGGTCAATAATCATGTTTACAAGGTTACTAGCCTTTTTTGTTTTACCCAAAGTGTTCTCCCACCCACCAATCATGGAAGAAATTGATCACAGTTCAGCAGCTTTAACTTTTTATTGCCTACCCTACCATCTGAGCTTGGATAATATCTTTTCATTACACTTTATAGATATTCTACAATTTTCTGCAAAAGCATATAAAACAGTATGTCTATTAACTACTAGATGAATAACAGGATTTGAGCTGTGAATAGGGATAGAAATTCTCTCTGGTAAGCATGTTATTTGTGACCATATACTTTAATATTTGTTGAATTATTTGTGACCATATTTATGATCATCTTTGTCCAGATTACTCTTTTTCCTCCACCATTCATAATTATTTGAATCTATTTATCTAGGTTGATGGAGACTTTTGTTTTCATGGATAATTTTTACAGCCAAATTTGTGTTTCCCAGTTAACCCGTTTCTATAGGCATTTCATTAGTTGGGAGCTTCAAATAAACTGCCAGTTACTTTCCAAAAATATTTATTTATTCAACTGGGCATGATAGCTCACATCTGTAATCCCAGCAATTTGGGAAGCCAAGGCAGGTAGATGACCTAAGGTCAGGAATTCAAGACCAGCCTGGTCAAAATGATGAAATCCTGTCTCTACTAAAAACAAGAAAAGTATCTGAGTATGGTGGCAGGAGCCTGCAATCCTCGCTACTCAGAAGGCTGAGGCAGGAGAATCACTTGAAGCTGGGAGGCAGAGGTTGCAGTGAGCTGAGATTGGGGCACTGCATTCCATCTTGGGAAAAAAGAAAGAAAGTCCAAATGTATAAATATATATATAAATATAAATATATATATGTTTCATCAATACCGGGACAAACCCACAGCCAATATCATGCTGAATGGACAAGAGCTGGAAGCATTCCCTTTGAAAACCATCATAAGAAAAGGATGCTCTCTCTCACCACTCCTATTAAATATAGTATTTAAAGTTCTCCCCAGGGAAGTCAGGCAAGAGAAAAAAATAAAGGGTATTCAAATAGGAAAAGAGAAAGTCAAATTGTTTCTGTTTGCAGATGACATGATTGTATATTTAGAAAACCTCATCGCCTCAGCCCAAAATCTCCTTAAGTGGATAAGCAATTTCAGCAAGTCTCAGGATACGAAATCAATGTGTAAAAATTACAAACATTTCTATACACCAATAATAGAGAGCCAAATCATGAGTGAAATCCCATTCATAATTGCTACAAAGGGAATAAAATACTCTAATTTACAAGAGATGTGAAGGATCTCTTCAAGAAGAACTACAAACCACTGCTCAAGGAAATAAGAGAGGACACACACAAATGGAAAAACATTCCATGCTCATGGAGATGAATAATCAATATCTTGAAAATGGCCATACTGCCCAAAGTAATTTATACACTTAATGTGATTCCCATCAATCTACCATTGAATTTCTTCACAGAGGTAGGAAAAACTACTTTAAATTTCATATGGAACCAAAAAGGAGCCTGTGTAGCCAAGACAACCCTAAGCAAACAGAACAAAGCTGGAGGCATCATGTTACCTGACTTCAAACTATACTACAAGGCTACAGTAACCAAAAAAAGCATGGTACTTGTACCAAAACAGATATATAGACCAAGGGAACAAAACAGGAACCTCAGAAATAACACCACACATCTACAACCATCTGATGTTTAACAAACCTGACAAAAACAAACAATGGGGAAAGAATTCCCTATTTAATGGTGTTGGGAAAACTGGCAGCCATATGCAGAAAACTGAAACTGGACCCCTTCCTTACATCTTTTACAAATATTAACTCAAGGCAGATTGAAGACTTGACCTCGTGATCCACCTGCCCCAGCCTACTTAAGTGCTGGGATTATAGGCGTGAGCCACTGCGCCTGGCCTCAATTTCTTTTAACTGAACTGGTAGGGTATCAATTTTAGATCTTTTCTGATTTCTTCTGTGGGCATTTAGTGCTATAAATTTCCCTCAAAATGCTCCTTTAGCTGTGTCCCAGAAGTTCTCATCTGTTGTATTTTTGTTCTTATTGGTTTCAAAGAACTTATTTATTTCTGTCTTAATTTAAACTTCATAAGCAAAATAGAAATAAAATCCTTTACAAACAAGCAAATGCTGACAGATTTTGTCACCACCAGGCCTGCGTTACAATAGCTCCTGAAGGAAGCACTATATATGGAAAAGAAAAACCAGTACCATTTACTACAAAAACATACCAAATTATAAAGACCATCAATACTATGAAGAAACTGCATCAACTAATAGGCAAAATAACGTGATAGCATCATAATGACAGGATCAAATTCACACACTAACAATATTAACCTTAAATATAAATGAGCTTAATGCTCCAATTAGAAGATACAGTCTGAAAATTGGATAAAGAGTCAAGACCCATTGGTGTGCTGTATTTAGGAGACACATCTCACATGCAAAGACACACATAGGCTCAAACTAAAGGGATGGAGGAATATGTACCAACCAAATGGAAAGAAAAAAAAAATGGTAGGGTTTGTTTTCCTAGTCTCTGATAAATTAAACCTAGTCTCTGATAGATTAAACCAACAAAGATCACAAAAGACAAAGAAGGGCATTACATAATGGTAAAAAGATCAATGCAAAAAAAGAGCTAACCAGCCTAAATATATATACACCCAATACAGAAACAGCCAGATTCATGAAGCAAGTTCTTAGAGACCTACTAAGGGATTTAGTCTCCCACACAATAATAGTGAGAGACTTTAACATCTCACTGTCAATATTAAACAGATCAATATCAACACACTTTAAAGGATGTGCAGGTCAACGAGATAAAAAACTAATAGGCTTATTCAGGACTTGAACTCAGCTCTGGACCAAGTAGACCTAATAGACATCTACAGAATACTCCTTCCCAGATCAACAGAATAGACATTTTTCTCAGCACCACATCACACTCATTCTAAAATTGACCACATTATAGGAAGCAAAATACTCCTCAGCATATACAAAAGAACAGAAATCATAACAACCAGTCTCTCAGACCACAGTGCAATCAAATTAGAACTCTGGATTAAGAAACACACTTAAAACAGCACAACTACATGGAAACTATACAACCTGCTCCTGAGTAAATTTTTCTATGTGAAATAAAAGGCAAAATTTAATTTCATTCAGATCACACTGAGTTTGTTCAACAAGTTGGTTTCAATGCTAAGGGGACAAATAAAATGTAAATTTTCCTGAAAGAGACTATATGAATATAAAAAATAATAAAACCAAAACATTTATGTACTGCCTTAAATGTCTCCCTAGTAATGACAAAAACACACTAACAACATTGTAGGTACATATAATTAGAAGATCATTTTCTATTCCTGGTCATTTGAGAACAGATTACGTATAATTGGATACAGGTCAAGATATTTACCCATTATATTTTGTAGTTTGGTGTTAGTTAATCCATTTTGTAGAAGGAGAAAGTAAAGTATAATGTGAATGAACTATTTATCTATAATACTTCAAGAGTAAAAGGCATAAACTCAAGAAAACCAAATTTCAGGCCATAATGCTAATGAGTAGATAAAGATGTATCAGCATGATCCAGGAACCTCTGGGCATCCAGCAAATTGGTCATATGCTAATTTCACTCTCAGAGCCATTTCCAGAAGCTAAAATGTAGCTGGACAGGGAAATAGTTGTGCTGCGCTCCTACAAGTCTGGCATATCTGTACTTTCTAGACATCTGGAGACACAGTGAGTGAGACCCAGGAGGAATTTTTACAACTCCAAGTAAACAGTGAGTCCCATCTTATAATTTACAGATTATCAAGGCATGCAGCAAATCCCCAGGATCTCTTTTCTTGTGTCATCCATTTTATAAAAGTTCACAAAAGTGGTATATAACATACTATGTGTGATTTATTTTTATTTATAGCTGATATTTATATATAGCCTCAAACTATGTACATTCTAAAACACATTCATGTTTGATTATCCCAATAATTTTCCCTGAGACATAGTGTTTTATTCACATTTTACATAAAAGGAAGTAGACATAGAGAGGTTTGATGAATTGGGCTGGGATATTTTCATTCATATTAGACTTACTGAGCACTCTGTGGTATGTGCAAAATAGGAGATGTAAGGGAAAAAAAAATTAAACTTTCTTTGTCATGATGCTCTTACAAATAAACAAACATTTACTATAGAAGACCTAATCTAAATGCCCATAATAAAACAATCTGAAAACTCAGAGGATGATGTGAGAGCCTAGGAAAGGATTCTCATGGAAGGTGACTTTAGATTTACACTTTAAAGGATGTGCAGAATTTTACAGAAAAACAGAAAACAGGAAAGACATTCCAGTCAGAGGGAGTAGCAGTATTCACTACCAAAACCAAGAAGCTCATCTTGTGTATGAGAACTATAGTTTTAATGTCTGTGTTTCCCTGAAGTGACTCCAGAGACAGAGCTCAAATTTTGTACCAGGCTGTAGAGTCATCGAAACAAGGAAGAAGTGAAAAGCACCTCTCTCTGAGACAAGCCCACGAGTACCATGTCAGTTTACCATTTCCACGGCAACACCCGGAAGTTCTCACCCCTTTGCATGGCAGTGACCTGGAAGTTACCACCCCTTTTCTAAAAATTTCTGAATAACTTGCCCCTTAATTCACATGTAATTAAAAGTGGGTATAAATCCGGAGGCGGAGGTTGCAATGAGCCGAGGTCGTGCCACTGCACTCCAGCCCAGCGCCTGGTGACGGAGTGAGACTGTGTCTCAAAAAAAAAAAAAGTGGGTATAAATACAACTGCAAAACAATTTTTAAGCTGCTATTCTGAGCACACTGCCTATGGGCAGTCCTACTCTGCTAGGAGCAGTACCTCTGCTGCTGCTGTACAGTGTTACATCAATAAAAGTTAATGTCTAACACCACTAGCTTGCCCTTGAATACAGAAGTACTGCTCCTAGCAGAGCAGGGCTACCTCCTAGGCAGTGTGCCCAAATTAGCAGCTCAGAAGTAGTTTTGCAGTTGTGTTTACACCCATTTTTAATTACATACAAGTTAGGAGGCAGGTTATTTAGAAACTTTTAGAAAAGGGATGGTAATTTCCAGGTTGCTGCCATGGAAAGGGATGGTAAACTTATACGCAAAGCCCAAATTTGGGGGCTCACCTGACCTATATCACCCTCAAAATTCATATGCTGAATCCTAATCAATATGATGTTATTAGGATGTGGTGCCTTTGGGAGCCAATTTGGTCCTGAAGGCAGAGCTCTCATGAATGAAATTAGTGATCTTATGAAAGAAAGCCCAGAGAGCTGCTCTGTTATTTATAGAGCGCAAGGTGGTGCTGTCTATGAACCAGAAAGCAGGCCCTCTCTTGATACCAAATCTGCAGGTTTCTTGATCTTGGACTTCTCAGACTCCAGTGCTGTGAGAAATAAATATTTGTTATTTGTCAGCTACCTAGTTTGTCATATTTTGTTATAGCAGTCAAAACAATCTGAGACAGAAGGATAGTCCAGGCAGAGAGGATAGCATTATCCACTATCAAAAGCAAGAAGCTCATCTTGCATACTAAAACAGATATGCTGATGCAGTAGGAGTCTAGATCTGTTTTGGGTTTTGTTACTTGTTTCTACAACTTCAAGCTGTTTCTCAGCCTAAAGAGGTTTCTTTAGGCTGGGAGCTATCAAGAGTTGAAAATGAATTAAGCTGCATCCCCTGGAGTTCAATTAGGGTCCCCCAGGGTGTTCGTAGAAGAGTCTTGGAAAAGTCTCAACGTTGATTCAATCTGAGGAACACCACTGAGCCTGGAAGATTACACTCTAGAATTATCTGTCAATCAAGTTTCATCTTCCAGTAGCTGGCTGCAGAAGAAGAACGTAGTTGGATGCCATAGGGGGCTACTTTCTGAAATTTCATTGTTGATAAATATCTAATTCTTTGATGGTAATAAGGAGAAAAGACATATTACAAGAAAATCAAAACTGAGTTCCTGAATAGCATAATATGCACTTCTATTCATGTGTTCTACATCAGAACACATATTTACTTTTCCAATTTGTTTTGTTATTTAAAATGTTTCTTCTTTTCCCATACTTCCCAAGTCCCATAACACATATATCTTACAGAATCATTACTACATGTTTATTCTCTTTTATAAGAAAAATAGATTTAGAATTTTTGCTCTGCAGAATCAATACTTCAATTGGCATTTTTTTCCTATTTATGAAAGTCATTTTCCACTTTTACTTAGTTTTCTCATAATTTTTTGTTCTAAACAAAGCAAATGTAAAACTGCATGTCCCCTTTTCAGAATTCATCTTAATGTACAAAAGCTCACCTTGGTTCTATCTTTGAACAAGAAATAGATTTTTAGCCAAACAGTAAGGGTTGAAATAGGTCAGTCTCATTTTATATCTTCAAACATTACAAAATATAATAATAGAATTAAAATTGAGCAATTTATAATTTTGGTTATCTTTAACATTGAAGAAAATATATCTTACTTTATACAGTGAACTAGTGTATTATTCTTTTTTTGTCTTTTTTTTCTTTCCTTTCCTTTCTCTTTTTCTACATTTTCATAAGGAATTTTAATTTTCATTATGGCTTTGTTTGACTATTTGGATGTTACATGAGAATTTAATATGATCTGGCTCTGTGTCTCCATCAAAATCCCATCTTGAATTGTAATCCAAATTGTAATCCTCATGTATTGGGAAAAGGACCTTGTGGGAGGTGATTGGATTATGGGGGTGGATCCCCAGTGCTGTTCTCATAATAATAAGTGAGTTCTCAAGAGAGCTAGTGATTTTATAAGGAGCTCATACCCTTCATGCTATACTTCTCTCTCGGCACGTTGTGAAGAAGGATGTGATCGCTTTCCCTTCTACCATGATTGGAAGTTTCTTGAGACATTCCCAGGCATGTGGAACTGTGAGTCAATTAAACCTCTTTTACTTCATGAATTACCCCATCTTAGGTATTTCTTCAGAGCAGTGTGA
Source organism: Cacajao melanocephalus (assembly GCA_963573385.1). Lineage (NCBI taxonomy): Eukaryota > Metazoa > Chordata > Mammalia > Primates > Pitheciidae > Cacajao > Cacajao melanocephalus. The sequence goes on from CAUYLG010017455.1 coordinate 21,315, forward strand.
GAACAGATGAATACAGTAAATTGGTACCAAGGTAGTGAGGAGTTGCTTTAAACACACTAAAAAATGTAGAAGCAATTTTGGAACTGGGTAACAGGAAAAGGTTGGAAAAGTTTGGAGCACTCAGAAGAAAACATGTGGGAAAGTTTGGAACTTCCTAGAGACTTGTTAAATGGTTTAGATCAAAATGCTGATAATGATACAAACAATAAAGTCCAGGCTGAGGCGGTCTCAGACGGAAATAAGGAACTTCTTGGAAAATGGAACAAAGGTCACTCTTGCTATGCAAAGAGACTGGCAGCATTTTGCCCCTTCCCTAGAGATATTGGAACATTGAGCTTGAGAGAGATAATTTTGGCCTATCTGGTAAAAGAAATGTCTAAGCATAAAAGCATTCAAGAGGTCACCTGATTGATTCTGAAAGTGTTCAGTTAGATATTCTCACAGAGATTGTTTGAAGTTGGAACTTATGTTTAAAAGGGAAGCAGAGCATAAAAGTTCAGAAAATGTGCACCCTCACCATGTAGTAGAAAAGAAAAACCCATTTTTGGGGGAGGAATTCATGCCATCTGCAGACATTTGCATGAGCAATGGGGAGATGAATGTTAACAGCCAAGACAATGGAAAAAATGTTCTAAGTATGTTAGAGAACTTCACAGCAGCCCCTCCCATCACAAGCCAAGAGGTTAAGGAAGGAAAACTGGATTCATGGGCCAGGCTCAGGCCCCTGCTGCTCTGTGCAGCCTTGTGACATGTTGCCTTGCTTCTAGCTCCAGGTCCAGCTCCACCCATGGCTAAAAGGAATCAAAGTCTAGCTCAGGCAATTGTTTTAGAGGATGGAAGCCCCAAGCCTTGGTGGCTTCCACATGATGTTTGGACTATGGGTGCACAGATGTCAAGAACTGAGGTTTGGAAACCTCCACCTAGATTTCAGAGGATGTATGGAAACACCTGGATGTCCAGGCACAAGTTTGCTGAAGTGGTGGAGTGCTCATGGAGAACCTCTGCTAGGGCAGTGCAGAAAGGAAAAGTGAGGTTGGAGCCCCCACAGAGTCCCTACTGGTGCACTGCCTAAGAGACCTGTGAAAAGAGGGCCACTGTCCTCCAGATCCCAGAATGATAGCTCCACCACCAATCTGTACTGTGCACCTAGAAAAGCTGCACACATTCAATGCTAGATCGTGTGAAAGTAAGTGGGAGAGGGTCTGTACCCTGCAAAGCCACATAGGCAGAGCTGCCCAAGGCAGTGGAAACCCATCTCTTGCATCAGCATGCCCTGAACGTGAGACGTGGAGTTAAAGGAGATTACACTGGAGCTTTAAGATATAATGACTGCCCTGTTAGATTCTGGACTTGCATGGGACTTGCAGCCTCTTTCTTTTGGTCAATTTCTCCCATTTGGAATCACAGCATTTATCCAATGCCTTTACCTTCACTGTATTTATTAAGTTAGTGCAAAGTAATCACTGTTTTTGCCCTTGAAAGTAATGTCAAAAAAAAAAAAGAAGAAATTATTTTTGTATCAACCTAATAGGCAGTAACTAACTTGCTTTTAATTTTACAAGATTGAAGGGACTTGCCTTGTCTCAGATGAGACTTTGGACTTGGACTTTGGAGTTAATGCTGGAAGGAATTAAGACTTGGGGGACTGTTGAGAAGGCATGATTGTGTTTAAAAATGAGAAAAAATGAGATTTGGTAGGGCAAGGGTTGGAATAATATGATCTTAGCTCTGTTTCCCCATGCAAATCTCATCTTAAACTGTAATCCAATTTGCAATTCCCATGTGTTGGGGAAGGGACCTTGTAGGAGGTGACTGGATCATGGTAGCAGCTCCACCATGCTGTCCTTGTGATCATGAGTGGGTTCTCATGAGATCTTATGGTTTTATAAGGGGCTCTTCTCCCTTCACCCTGCATTTCTTTCTTCTCCTGCATTGTGAATGTGTTTGCTTCCTTTTCCGCCATGATTTTAAGTTTTCTGAGGTCTCCCCAGCCATGTGGAACTGTGAATCAATTAAACCTCTTTCCTTTATGAATTACTCGGTCTTGGAATTTCTTTATAGCAGTGTGAAAACAGACTAATACACAATTGCTTAAGATTTCCTCTAGATACGTATTTTTTTGTCTTAGAGCCATAATATGGAGAGCTTTTTAAAAAAGTAAAATTTACATTGAAATAAGGCCAAATGACTATAAAATTAATATATGCTGTGATTAGAATAGTTTAATTTTCAAACCAAATACTATCTTTACAAAATCAATTTTTTTATTTTGTTAATTTTGAAATCAAATTTATCTTTAGCCATTGGAAAAAAAATGTTCTTCTTAACAGTATAAGAGCATCTTTTGTCATACACTGCACTTTCAATTTATTTGCTTTCCTTCTGAGGGCTGCTAAATCAAATTTAGCCTACAGCTGCCTACCTACATATTTAAATTTGGCCTAAAGGTTTTTCTGTACATCATGAACTATAACAAGTGATGGTGTAAACCAACCATAGCTCACACCTGTGCCAATCACTGAGTTTTGGCTAATCAAATGTAGCCAACTGTTCAAACAGTGTTCAAATATGGCAAACGTCAAGCTGTAACCAATCCAGTTGTTTCTGTACTTCACCCTAATTTCTGTATGTCGCTTTTCTTTTGCTGTCAATAAATTTTTTCTACCATGTGGCTGCATTGGAGTCTCTCTGAATCTGATGTGATTCTGGGGGTTACCCAATTAGTGAATCATTCAATACACAATTAAACACCTTTAAATTTCATTTGGCTAATAGTTTTTTTTTAACAGGACCTAAGAAAGCAAATAAACTGAGTTAAACCTATGTAGGACAAGATTAATTATTATTAGTTTAATTTTATATATTGTGTCAAGTAAAAATTGTATTCAGTTGTTAAGAGACACCTAGAAAAAGAAAGCGTTTTCAACTATAAAACGGGGATTGGTTATTTTTCATAACCAAAGAAATCCAAGGATAGACAGTCAGGCTCTTTAAGCTTTGCCATCATTATGGCCTTATCCTTCCCCTTACTATGTCAAAAAGGCTGCCAAATATGTAGGAATCATATTTTTGTTTCAAGCTAAATGAAAGCAGAAAGCAAAGGTTTAAAAAGGTGTGCTCAAGATGAAATTGGTTCCCTTAAAAAGCCATTCCAGAATTCCCATCTGAACACTTTTGCTTACATCTGATTGTTAAAATAGTTTCACTTCACCATTGCTAACACAAAGAAGTCTAAAATATATTCTTTTTAGTTATGCACATTGCCGTTCTTAATGAAAGAATGCTATCTTAGTAAGCAAGAAAAGGTGAATCTGTATTTGACAGAAAATTAATCAATGTTTTTCCAACATATACTATGCTTGGCCATAAACTGATAATTCAGAATTGACTTATAAAATATGGTGGATTGTTGGTTTAGGTAACCATTCTAAAAGAACACCCAATAAGAAAAAAATGAAATACTTATAGCATATCTTCTGAGCCATATTGTAGGAACATTATGATTCTGAGTTTGCTTTTTGAGTAAAAAAGACCGGGATTGTATTCCTGGCACATGTTTTTTTCTTTGGCATAAATTCTAATACACACACACACACACACGTTTTAATGTACTTTAGGTTCTGGGGTACATGTGCAGAGCATGCAGGATTATTGCATAGGTACGTACATGGAAATGTAGTTTGCTGGCTCCATCCCCCCTCACCTATATCTGGCATTTCTCCCCATGTTATCCCTCCCCAACCTCCCTACCCCCTACTGTCACTCCCCTAGTCCCTCCAACAGACCCTGATGTGTGATGCTCCACTCCCTGTGTCCATGTGTTCTCATTGTTCAACACCTGCTTATGAGAGAGAACATGCAGTGTTCGATTTTCTGTTCTTATGTTTGCTGAGAATGATGGTTTCCAGATTCATCCATGTCCCTAAAAAGGACACTAAGTCATCATTTTTTATGGCTGCATAGTATTCCATGGTGTATATGTGCCACATTTTCCTTTTCCAGTATATCATCAATGGGCATGTGGGTTGGTTCCAGGTCTTTGCTATTGTGAACAGCGCCACAATGAACATAACCTGTTCATATGTCTTTATAATAGAATGATTTATAATCCTTTGGGTATATACCCAGTAATGGTATTTCTGGGTCAAGTGGAATTTCTATTTCTAGGTCCTTGAGGAATTGCCACACTGTCTTCCACAATGGTTGCACTAATTTACACTCCCACCAACAGTGTAAACATGTTCCTATTTCTCTATATCCTCTCCAGCATCTGTTGTCTCCAGATTTTTTAATGATCATCATTCTAACTGGCATGAGACGGTATCTCAATTTAGTTTTGATTTGCATTTCTCCAATTACCAGTGATGATGAGCACTTTTTCATATGTTTGCTGACCTCATGTATGTGTCTTCTTTTGAAAAGTGTCTGTTCATGTCCTTTGCCTACTCTTGAATGGGTTTGTTTGATTTTTTTCTTGTAAATCTGTTCCAGTTCTTTGTAGATTCTGGAAATTAGCCCTTTGTCAGATGGGTAGATTGCAAAATTTTTTCCCATTCTGTTGGCTGCAGATTCACTCTAATGATTGTCTCTTTTGCTGTACTGAAGCTCTGGAGTTTAGTTAGATCCCATTTGTCTATTTTGGCTTTTGTTACCAATGCTTTTGGTATTTTAGCCAAAAAGTCCTGGTGTATGCCTATGTCCTGAATGGTTTTGCCTAGGTTTTCTTCCAGGGTTTTTATGGTGGTAGGCCTTATGTTTAGATCTTTAATCCATCTGGAGTTAATTTTAGTGTAAAGTGTCAGGAAGGGGTCCAGTTTCCGCTTTTGGCACATAGCTAGCCAGTTTTCCCAACACCATTTATTAAACAGGTCATCCTTTCCCCATTGCTTTTGTCAGGTTTGTCAAAGATCAGATGGTTGTAGATGTGTGGCATTGCCTCCGAGGCCTCTTTTCTGTTCCATTGGTCTATATGTCTGTTTTGGTACCAGTACCATGCTGTTTTGATTACTGTCGCCTTGTAGTATAGTTTGAAGTCAGGTAGCGTGATGTCTCCAGCTTTGTTCTTTTTGCTTAGAATTGACTCGGCTATGCAGGCTCTCTTTTGGTTCCATATGAAGTTTGAGATGGTTTTTTCTAGTTCTGTGAAGAGGGTCATAGGTAGCTTGATGGGGATAGCATTGAATCTATAAATTACTTTGGGCAGTATGGCCATTTTTACGATATTGATTCCTCCCAATCATGAGCATGGAATATTTTTCCATCTGTTTGTGTCCTCTCTTATTTCACTGAGCAGTTGTTTGTAGTTCTCCTTGAAGAGGTCTTTTCTTCCTTTGTTAGTTGTATTCCTAGGTATTTTATTCTCTTTGTAGCAATTGTGAATGGCAGTTCATTCTTGATTTCGCTCTCTTTAAGTCTGTTATTGGTGTATAGGAATGTTTGTGATTTCTGCAAATTGATTTTGTATCCTGAGACTTTGCTGAAGTTGCTTATCGGTTTCAGGAGATTTTGGGCTGAGACAATGGGGTCTTCTACATATACAATCATGTCATCTGCAAATAGAGACAATTTGACTTCCATCTTTCCTAATTGAACACTCTTTATTTCTTTTGCTTGCCTGATTGCTCTGGCTAGAACTACCAATATTATATTGAATAGGAGTGGTGAGAGAGGGCATCCTTGTCTAGTGCCAGATTTCAAAGGGAACGCTTCCAGTTTTTGCCCATTCAGTATGATATTGGCTGTGGATTTTTCATAAATCGCTTTTATTATTTTGAGGTACATTCTATAGACACTTAGTTTATTGAGAGTTTTTAGCATAAAGGGCTGTTGAATTTCATTGAAGGCCTTCACTGCCTCTATTAATATAGTCATGTGGTTTTTGTCTTTGGATGTGTTTATGTGGTGGATTACATTTATAGACTTGTGTATGTTGAA
>CAUYLG010017456.1:0-69852 GCA_963573385.1 Cacajao melanocephalus
AAGACAATAATAAGGTCACAATTATACCTATCATAATACAACTATCCTTTGTACAAGCAGAAACATACCAATCCCCAACCAAAATACTATTACATAAAGTTAACAACACTTCAATGCCGATGTGAAGTCAATAAATCTTATGTCACGTGATAAAGGAGAAAGGAAATATGATATTTTCTTAGTACAAGTGTATACATGCACAAACATGTTTTTAATAAAAGAAGGAGGAAATACTCATGACAATTACAGTCCTCATTTCTGCAGCTGGTCATGTGGTCATAGTTGGTATTGATGACTACCTTCTTCTGCTGCCCATTCTGTATTCCCTTTGCCTTCAGCAAGCACCTCAGCAGGTCCTGTTTTTTTTTCCTGGTGAAGTGACCCAAACCTTCATTCCTGAAGGGTCTGGGTCATTTGTAGTCCTGCCTGGATTAGGTTGTTGTAGTTTCCCATTGGCATAGTAATACTATGAGATGCTCTAATGGATCTCATGCATTCCATGTATTCCATGCATATTCTTGCTTATCTCCACTGTGGAGTAGTAGACTGATTTCATCTTGATCGTCCGGGCCAATCACCGCAGCCAACACCGTAACTCCCTTCTTAGTCTATTGACTTAAAGGCAGGAGGAGCCCAAAGTGTCCAGGTGGCAATCTTAACTTCCAGTTTAATGGAATTGTTGTTGTGTCTCCTGGTGCCAGCATTCCTCCCTCTGGAACTAAGACCTCTAGGCCAGGAGAACATAATGTCATGGGAACAGGAAGCAAAAATTTTACTATTGGATCACTAGGAGCATTGGTGAGTGGTGCTACTTCCAGTTACACCCCTTGATTCCTGGACCTGTGAATGCTGGCTAATGGAGAAACAGTACCATATACTGGACACTGATTCAGAGCATACATGGCCTTCTGAAGAGCTTTGCCCTGGCCCTGCAAAGTATTGCCACCTACTTGGCATTGTAATGTGACTTCAAAAGGTCATTGTTCTATCTATCCAGCTGCTTCAGGATGATGGGGAACATGGTAAGACCAGTGAATTCTATAAGCATGAACCCACTGCCACATTTCTTCAGCCATAAAGTGAGTGCCTTGGTCAGAGGCAATGCTGTGTGGAATACCATGATGGTGGATGAGGCATTTCGTGAGTTCACAGATGGTAGTCTTGATAGAAGCGTTGTGTGCAGGATAGGCAAACCCATGTCTGGAGTAAGTGTCTATTCCAGTACATACAACCTCTGTCCTTTCCATGATGGAAGATGTCCAATATAATCAACCTGCCACCAGGTAGCTGGTTGATTACCACCGAGGAATGGTGCCATATCAAGGGCTCAGTGTTGGTCTCTGCTGCTGACAAATCGGGCACTCAGCAGTGGCCATGGTGAGTGGAAGTTCATGTTGCTGAGCCCATGCACAACCTCCCTCTCTGCCTCCATGGCCAGTCTGTTCATGGACCCATTGGGTGATGACAGGGTGGCTGGAGAAAGAGGCTGAGTAGTGTCCACAGAAAGGGTCATCCTATCCACTTGATTATTAAAATCCTCCTCTGCTGAGGTAACCCATTGGTGAGCACTCACATGAGATAAAATATCTTCACGTTTTTGATCACTCAGAGAGGTCCATCCACATATCCCTTCCCCAAATTTGTCACCGATTTTCCAATCATCCTTCTTCCAAGTGCCTGACCATCCAGCCAAACCATTGGCTACAGCCCATGAATCAGTATATAATCACACATTTGGCCATTTTCCTTTCCATACAAACTGCACAACCAGATGCACTGCTCAAAGTTCTGCCCACTGGGAAGATTTCCCTTCACCGCTGTCCTTCAGGGATGCCCTAGAAAGGATCTGTGATGTTACAGCTGTCCACTTTCAGGTGGTGCCTGCATATCATGCAGAACCATCTGTGAACCAGGCCCTAGTCTTCTCTTCCTTTGTCAACTGATGATGGGGAACTCCCCATGAGTCCACAGGTGCAGGCTGGGGGAGAGAAGGCAGGGTGGCAGGAGTGGAGACCATGGGCATTGAGCCACTTCCTCATGTAACTTACTTGTGCCTTCAGGACCTGCTCAAGTCTGATCACGTATATACCACTTTCATTTGATGATGGAATGCTGCAGTGCACAACTCAGTTTATGGCTAGATGAGTCAGAAAGCACCCAGTTCATGATAGGCAGTTCAGGTCACATGGTGACTTGATGACCCATAGTTAAATGTTCAGTTTCCACCAAAGTCCAGTAACAGGCCAAGAGCTGTCTCTCAAAAGGAGAGTAGTTATCTGCAGAAGATGGCAGGACCTTGCTCCAAAATCTTGGAGTCTTCTGCAATGACTCACTTGTGGGGGCCTGCCAAAGGCTCCAAACAGCATCCCTATGTGCCACTGACACCTCAAGCACCATTAGACTTGCTGGGTCATATGGCCCAAGTGGGAGAGCAGCTTGCACAGCAGCCTGGACCTGCTGCAGAGCCTTCTCCTGTTTTAGAACCCTCTCAAAACTGGCAGCCTTTCGGATCACTTGATAAATGGGTGGGAGTATCGCACCCAAATGAGGAGTGTGTTGCCTCCAAAATCCAAATAGATCCACTAGGCTTTGTGCCTGTTTCTTGGTTGTACCAGGGGCCAAATGCAGCAACTTATCCTTTACCTTAAAAAGAATATCTTGGCAAGCCCCACATCATTGGACTTGTAGAAATTTTACTGAGGTAGAAGGTCCTTGAATTTTAGTCAGATTCATTTCCCATCTTCTGGCACAAAAATGTTTCACCAATAAGCCCAGTGTGTTTGCTGCTTCTTGCTCACTGGATCCAATCAGCATAATGTCATCAATGTAATGGGCCAGTGTGATATCTTGCAGAAGCAAAAAGTGATCAAAGTCTCTTTGAATAAGGTTATGACACAAAGCCAGAGAGCTGATATACCCCTGAGGTAGGACAGTAAAGGTATGTTGCTGGCCTTGCCAACTGAAGGCAAATTCCTTCTGGTGGGCCTTAGGAACAGGAATGGAGAAAAAGGCATTTGCCAAGTCAACAGCTGCATACCAGGTACCAGGAAATATGTTAATTTACTTAAGCAATGAAACCACATCTGGTACAGCAGCTGCAATTGGAGTCACGATTTGGTGAAGCATATGATAATCCACTGTCATTCTCCAAAATCCATCTGTCTTATGCACAGGCCAAATGGGAGAGTTGAATGGGGGTGTGGTGGGACTCACTACCCCTGCGTCTTTCAAGTCCTTCATAGTGGCACTAATCTCCGCTATTCCTCCAGGGATGTGATATTGTCTTTGATTTACTATTTTTCTAGGTAGAGGCAGCTCTAATGGCTTCCATTTAGCCTTTCCCATCATAATAGCCTTCACCCTACCAGTCAGGAGCCAATGCAGGGGTTCTGCCAGTTGCTAAGCATGTCTATGCCAATTATGCATTCTGGCAGTAGTGAAATGACCACAAGATGAGTCTGGGGACCAGATCCACTAAAAGTTGGAGTCTAGGGACCAAACCCACTCTAAGTCAGACCTGAGCTAAAACTCCATTACATAATTACCTGCTCACTGGGAAGATTTCCCTTCACTACTGTCCTTCAAAGATGTCTTAGAAAGGGTCTGTGCTGTTACAGCTGTCCACTTACAGCTGTGGTGTTACAGCTGTCTGATTACCTGACCTCCATAAATCTCTACTTTTTTTTTTTTTTAAAGACGGGGTTTCACCATATTGGTTAGGCTAGTCACGAACTCCTGACCTCAGGTGATCTGCCTCCCTCAGCCTCCCAAAGAGCCCAGGAGTTCAAGGCTGAAGTAAGCTATGATCATACCACTGCAGTCTAGCCTGGGTGACAGAGAAAAACCCTATCTCAAAATAAAAAATAAAAATTAAACATAATGAGTGAATTTGGCCCTCTCTCACCCTCTCTTTGCTCTATTGCAATCCAATGGTTTCTGCCATGTTATGACACAGCAGCAAGAAGGCCCTTGTCAGATGCTGGCACCATGATCTTGGACTTCCCACCTCCAGAAATGTAAAAAATAAATCTTGGCTCATTGCAAATTATCTAATCTGTGGTATCTGTTACAGCACCATAAGACAGACTAAAGCACTCTGCTACATGCATCATTCACATTTTACTCATTTATTCCTCTGCAGATGGACAACTGCTTGTCTCCAATTGCCTACTAGCAGAACTGACACAGCAGCCCATTTTCTAATCTGTATTCCTGATGGACCTGTATGATCACTTATCCTGAGTGTATACACCCAGGAGTAGATTTGCTGGGTCCCAGGCTGTGCATATAATTTATCTGACATATCTAATGTGTCAGACTGCTCTCCACAACGGTTGACAATCTGCATTTCTTCCAGCAGAATATGAAGGAACCTATATCTCCACTTACTTGCTAACACTTGGCATTTTCCAGCTTTCCAATTTTTGCCAGTCTGCTAGGTGTAAGGTTGATACTTCATTGCTGTTTAAAATTGAACTTCTTTGAATACTAATGATTCTAACTTTTAATAATTCTCTTAATTTGCCTATTTAGGTTACCACTTTTATAAGTTTTCTCTTGATAAACTGCCCATTCTTCTATGGGACCTGCTACCTTTTCCTTGTCTCAAATTTAATTTGCTATTCTTTTTCTAAGGTGAAAACTTGAATTATAATTTTAGATTTCTTTTCTAAGATATGCATTCAATGTTATAAATGTCCCTGTAAGCACGGCTTTCACTGCATCCTTCAAATTTTGACAATTTGAATTTTCATTTTCATTTAGTTGCAAATATTTTTTGGCTTCTCTTGAGATTTCTTCTTCAGCCCACATGTTATTTGGAAGTATGTTGTTTAGTCTCCAAGTATTTGGGGGATTTTTCAGCTATCTTTCTGTTTAATTCTATTGTAGTCTGAGAGCATACACTGTAATATTTCTGTTCTTTCAAATTAGTTAGGGTGTAGGTTATGCCCCAGAATGTGGTCTACCCTGGTGAATGGCACATGTGAGGAATGTATATTATGCCGTTTTGAATGAAGTAGTCTATAGATGTCAATTACATCCTGTTGATTGATGGTGCTGTTGAGTTCAACTACGTCCTTACTGATTTTCTGGCTGCTGGATCATTCCATTTTCAACAAAGCAGTATAGAAGTCTCCAACTGAAATAGTGAGCTCATCTATTTCTCCTTGCAGTTCTATCAGTTTTTGCCTCACGTATTTTGATACTCTGTTAGAAGCATATACATTAAAGATTATGTCTACCTGGAAAATCAACCCCTTTGTCATTATGTAATGCCCCTCTTATCTCTGTTTGTTTGCTCTGAAGTCTGCTCTGTCTGAATATATCTACTCTAGCTTTTTTTGATTAGTGTTAGCATGGTATATCTTTCTCCACCTCTTTACCTTTGGTTTATATGGGTCTTTATATTTAAAGTGGGTATATTTTAGACAACAATATAATTGTTTCTTTTTTTTTTTTTTTTTTTTTGAGATAGGGTCTTGTTCTGTCACCCAGGCTAGAGTGCAGAGGCTCAATTACAGCTCACTGCAGCCTTGACCTCCTAGGCTTAAGAAATCTTCCCACCTCAGCCTTTCAAGTAGTTGGATCTACAGGCACCCACCACTATGCTCACCTAAGTTTTTCTTAATTTTTTGAGACAGAGTCTCACTCTGTCAATCAGGCTGGAGTGCAGTGGCATGATCTCAGCTCACTGTAACCTCCACCTCCCAGACTTCAAGCAATTCTTGTACCTCAGCCTCCTGAGTTGCTGGGATTACAGGTGCCCAACACTACGCCTGGATAATTTTTGTATTTTTAGTAGAAACAGAGTTTCACCATGTTGGCCAGGCTGGTCTTGAACTCCTGACCTCAAGTGATCCACCCACCTTGGCCTGCCAAAGTGCTGGGATTACAGGTGTGAGCCACCACACCCAACCCCAGATAATTTTTAAATTTTTTTGTAGAGATAAGGTTTCACCATGTTTCCCAGGTTACTCTTGAACTCCTGAGCTCAAGCAATCTGCCCACCTCAGCCTCCCAAAGGATTACAGGTATGAGCCACCATGTCTGGCCCAGATGCAATTTTTATCTATGCTTCTCTATAAGTAAGCTGTTTTTTTGGTCTGGCTTCTTTCCATTTTTTTTCTTAATCTATGATTTTCTGCAGTTTGAACATGATATGCCTAGTATAGGTTTTTGGCATTTATTCAGCTTGGTGTTCTCTGAGCTTCCTGGATCTGTATGTGGTATCTGACATTAAATTAGAAGAAATTCTCAGTCACTATTGCTTCAAATATTTCTATTCCTTCTTATTCTTCTTCTGATACTCCCATTACATGTATGTTATATCATTTTTAGTTGTCCCACAGTTCTTGGATATCCTGTTCCATTGTTTTGTCTTGTGTGGTTTTTTTCCCAGTCTTTTTGCTTTTCTGTTTTGAAAGTTTCTATTACCATCTTCTCAAGTGCAGAGATTCTTTCCTCAGCTGTGTCCAGTCTACTAATGAGTTCATTAAAGGCATTCTTAATTTCTGTTACAATGTTTTTGATCTCTAGCACTTATTTTTTATTCTTTCTTAGAATTTCCATTTCTCTCTTTACATTGCCCCTCTGTTCTCAAATGTTGTCTACTTTATCCATTAAAACTCTCAGCATATTAGTCATAGTTTTTTTTTTTTTTTTTCACTCTGTTGCTCAGGCTGGAGTGCAGTGGTACAATCATGGCTCACTGCAGCCTTGACCTCCCAGGCTCAAATGATCCTCCTGCCTCAGCCTCCCAAGTAGCTGGCACTATAGGCACATGCCACCACTTCTGGCTAAATTTTGTATTTTTTGTAGAGATGAGGTTACACCATGTTTCCTAGGCTGGTCATGAACTCCTGGACTCAAGCATTCCACCCACCTCAGCTTCCCAAAGTGCAGGGATTATAGGAGTGAGCCACTGCACCTGGCCAATAGCTATTTTTAAACATGATTTTAAATCATAGTATCATAGTTATTTTAAATAATCCTATTATACCATATCTGAGCCTGGTTCTCATGTTCACTCTGTCTCTTCAAGCTGTGGTTGGTTTATTTGTTGTTTGGTTTTGGTTTTTAGTATTCCCTGTAATTTTTTTGTGGTTCAAAGTCAGACATTATGCACTCGGTTAAAAAAAAAAAAAACTCTAGTAAGTAGGCCTTTTTCGATGTATTATGTATTCCTTGTAACTTTTTTGTTGTTCAAAGCCAGACATTATGTACTAGGTAACAACAAACAAACAAACAAATTATAGAAAGTAGGCCTTTTTGATATGGTGGTAAGGTATAGGGGGAAGGGACACGGTCTATAGTCCTAGGGTTTGATCTCAGTCTTTCAGTGAGCCTGTGCCTTGGACTGTGAACTTCATAAGTACTTTTCTGGTGTTTTTTTTACTCCTTAGGTAGGACAGGAAGGCTAAAGTGGACCAGACTTGGATATTTCCCTTATCTCTGGTTGTTCAGGCTCTGGTGAAATAGTTTCTCCTGAGGGAAGGCCTTGTCAAGAAGATCAGAACCCTCTGGCTGTTTCAAAATGGTTACATTTCCTCTCCCCATTGCCAGAAGCTGGAGGGGATTTTTCTCTGACATTCACTGTGTGAACCTAATAGAGCTCTGGGGTTTACAATTACAAAAGTGTGGGTCTCTGCTAAGACTAGGATCCTGCTGAAATTTTTAACTATCAGATTTGTCTACACTGAGGCCTCCAGCAATTCATCAATTACAAGTCAGGTTTTCTTATCCTAGTACTGGTTCCTAGGGAGGTTTCCACTCATGATTTTCTGTTCCAGTAAGTTGGGAGTATGCGCCTGTCTTCAACTTGGGAGGTAATGATTTTCCCCATAACCTAATTATCTGATGGATCTAAGAAGAGTTGCTGATTTTCGTTTGTTCAGCTTTTTAATTGTTAGGACAGAGTGGCGACTTCTAAGCTCCTTACCTGTTGTATGGGAAACCAGGAATACCCCTTTTGCTTATTGGTTTGCATAAGTTACAGCTGGCCATCCATATCCACAGGTCCCAGACCCTCAGATTCAACTAACCATGGATTGAAAATATGTTTTTAATAAATAAAAATTAAAAAAAATAACAATATAACATTTAGGCCAGGCACAGTGGCTTACACCTGTAATCCCAGAAATTTGGGAGGCTGAGGCAGGAGGATTGCTTGAGAACAGAAGTTTGAGACCAGGCTTGACAACACAGTGAGGCCTTGTCTCTACAAAAAATGCAAAAATGGCTGGGCGCAGTGGCTCACGCCTGTAATCCCAGCACTTTGGGAGACCAAGGTGGGCGGATCACGAGGTCAGCCTGGCCAATATAGTGAAACCCCGTCTCTACTAAAAATACAAAAAAATTAAAAATAGCCAGGCATGGTGGCAGGCACCTGTAGTCCCAGCTACTTGGGAGGCTGAGGCAGGAGAATCACTTGAACCCAGGAGGTGGAGGTTGCAGTGAGCTGAGATCACGCCACTGCACTCCAGCCTGGGTGACAAAGTGAGACTCCACCTCAAAAAAAAAAATTGCAAAATTGAGTTGGGTGTGGTGGTGTGTGCCTGTAGACCTGGCTACTCAGGAGGCTAACGTGGGAGGATCAATTGACTCTAGGAGGTGGAGGCTATAATGGGCTGTGATTGCACCACTGCACTCAGGCCCAGGCAACAGAGTGAGACCCTGTCTCAACCACAACAACACAACAATTTTAAAAAACCACAATATAACAACTATTTACATAGCATTCACATTGTATTAGATACTACAAGTACTACAGAATGATTTAAAGTATCCAGGACAGTATGCACCAGTTTTATGCAAATACAACACCATTTTTAATAAGGGGTATGAGCAGTCTCAGATTTTGATATCTGAGGAGTCTCCTAGAACCCATCCCCCATCAATTATGGATGGATGACAGTGATAGTGACAGGGGCAGCCTAGGCAGATAGGGGCGGGTCCACGGTGAAAGCCCACCTTGAAGCCAAAAACAGGCTGAAGGCTGAAAGACCAGATGACTGGTCCCGGATGAAACCCACGACAGAATGAGAACTTCTGTTCTTGTTTGCCTGCCCTTTCCTGATTGATTCTGAATAATGCCTTTTAACCAATAAAATGTTGCTTTTTCCAGTACTACCTGTGGCCTACCCCTCCCCTATTTTGAACTTGTGAAAAGCCCCAGACTCAGCCATATTAGGGGGACTTTCCAGCCTTTGGGTTAGAAGGACCACCCCTGCATCCCCTCTCTGCAGAAAGCTGTTTCGTCACTCAATAAAACTTCCTGCCTTGCTCCTTCTTTGATTATCAGTGCATCCTCATTCTTCTTGGGCATGGGACAAGAACTCTGGAACAGATGTGCAAGCCACACTTGGCTTGGTCAGGCCAAATGGACAGGCCATCTCCTGCAACAGGTAGTCTGGTCAAGCGAGGCCTGGGTGGGACATTGCCAGCTGGAGGTTACTGGTTTGCAAAGTGACGAAGAAAATCCTGTGTCAGTGGTACTTGCATATTCTATGTATTAATCTCTTATCATTTTTAGATTTACAAATATCTTCACCTAGTCTGTCACCTATTGTCCATAGTATCCTCTTTTGTACAGAAATACTTAATTTGGATGTCATCAAATTAATGAATTTTTTGCCTTTTGGTTTGTGCTTTTGAAGTTTTGTTTAATGAGTCCCTTTCCCAACCCAGGTTTCAAAGATAGTCTCTTATATTTTCTTCTGTTAACTTTGGTTTTATTTCTCACCTTGAAGTTTTAGATCACTTAGGGTTTTACATCACACAGCAACAATCATCAACACAGAAGAACCTTCTGTGACCAAATGTGTGTGGGTTTCTCCCTACCACCAAGCAGCAGACACCTAGCTGGTGTCTTCCAATTCAATTCTGATACTATCTACCTGGAGCTAGTGTCAGATCCCACAGGTTGAGGACTCAGTCCCCAAGACTTCTTTCTCCTTCCCCCCAGCCGCAAATCCAGGCCTTCAGAACTTCTGACCAACCAGCTTCAAGTTCGGATTCCTACAACACGCTCTTTAGGCTTGATTAATTTGCTACAGCAGCTCACGGAACTCAGGGAAACACATTTACCAGTTTACTAAGGAGGATATTTTAAAGGATACAAATAAACAGCCAGATGAAGAGACCTCTAGCAAGCTCTGGAAGGGTCTCCAACACAGGAGCTTCTGTCCCCATGGAGGTGGGGTACACCAACCTCCAGGCACATGAATGAGTTCTTCATCTTCCTGTCAGCCTGCGTGTGTTCAGCTATCCGGATCTCTCAGTCCTCTTGGATTTTTATGGAAGCATTCTTGCCCCCCGGGATATGAGATGGAACCCTCTCAGGGAGGGTCTTAAGAGCCACAATCAGAAAGGTGGGGGTAGATTAGATGTCTGCCTTGTGGCAGGTGAAAACAGGGCAGAAGAGTCTGTTTCCTGAGGCCTCACGCACTGAACATTCTAACAAGACTGTAACAAGGGCTATAGGAGTTAGAAGCCAGGAACCTTGGATGAAAACCAATATATATATACCTTAGAACACCACACAGTGTATACCTTTACCTTTCATGTAAGGCAGGGATTCTGGATTTTTCCCCCATAGAGTGAATGGGTTTAATCCACTTTCTTCATTGATTTGTGATGCCTCCCACCTGTATAGTAATGGTCTGACTTTCAGTTTTCTATTCCATTCCATGGTCTATGGGTCTGTTTTGGTGCCAAAACAATGTTGTTTGCTTTGGTTTGGTTTGACATAGCTTTGTAGTGTGCTTAATATCTGGTAGGACAAATTCCAGCTCTTTATTTTTTTAAGGTTGACATAGTCCTGTTTGCCCACACAAATCTGAGAGTGCAGTTTATCAAGTTCCTGGAAAATAGAGCTAGACTTTTTATTGCGATTTCATTGAATTTATAGATTAATTCATAAAGATCTGATACCTATAAAATATTCAGTCACTTCATCCAAGAACATAAAATTTATCTCCATTTATTCAGGTCACTTTCTACACCCTTTATTAGAGTTTTAATGTTTTCTCCATAGATATGTTTAATTAAGTTCATTACTAGATATTTTGTGTAATTTGTTGTTGCTATTGTGAATAGATGTTTGTGGTGAAGACAAATGTTAAGGATTTATTTTTGGTCAATCTTCTATCTACTGAATTGCTGAATTCTCTTAACAATTTTAAAAGTCTATGCCGATTCTGTTTGCTTTTCAAGACAAATGAAACTATCTTCACATAGTGACAATTTTCTCTCTTCTAATCCTGTATCTTCTATTTTTCTTCCCTCATAGCTTTGTCTAGAACTTCCATTATTATATAGTAAATGATAGCGGTATAGTTGGATGCTTTATTTTGTTCCAGATCTTAAAGTGAATGCACCTAAAGTTTCTTCATTAAGTGTAGTGTCTGCTTTAAGTTTTTGCTACATACCCTGGGGTTTTTAAAATGGTTTTATTTATTTATTTCTTTATTTATTTTGAGATAGAGTCTCAGATTGGAATGCAGTGGCACGATCTTGGTTCACTGCAACCTCTGCTGCCCGGGTTCGAGTGATTCTCCTGCCTCAGCCTCCCGAGTAGCTGAGATTACAGGCGCCTGCCACTGTGCCCAGCTAATTTTTGTAGTTTTTAGTAGAGATGGGGTTTCACCACGTTGGCCAGATTGGTTTTGAACTCCTGACCTCAAGTGATCCACTTGGCTCGGCCTCCCAAAGTGCTGGGATTACAGGTGTGCACCACCGCACCCAGCCATAACCTTTTTTTTTTTTTTTTTTTAAGACAAGCTCTTGCTGTGTCACTCAGGCTGGAGTGAAATGCTGCACTCATGGCTCACTGCAGCCTCGACCTCCCAGGCTCAGCCTCCCAAACAGTTAGGACTATAAGTATGTGCCACCACACTTGGCTAATTTTTGTATTTTTGGTAGAAATGGGGTCTCACTATGTTGCCCTAGCTAGTCTCAAACTCCTGGGGTCAAGCAATCCTCCTGCCTTGGCCTCTTACAGTGCCGGGGCTACAGGTGTGAGCCACTACACCTGGCCCTATAAAACCTTTACCAAATTAAAGAAACTTTTCTTATTTCCAGTTTGCTAAGTTTTTTTTTCATTTGCTTAAGTCCAAGAAAGTCATATATGAGTTATTCATAAAAAATAAGTGATAAACTTTATCAATATGCTGGTTTTTCTTCATTTGAGATACTCATATAATTTTTTTCATGTGATTTTTGTCCTTTATTAAAGTGGGGTGATTTTCAAGGTTGAGCTGGAATTCCTGGGATAAACCTACTTTCAAAAAACATATAACTAGATTAGTTGACATTTTATTTAGAATTTTTTTTTTTTAGACAGAGTCTCACTCTGTCGCCCAGGCTGGAGTGCAGTAAAGCAATCTTGGCTCATTACAACCTCCACCTCCCAGGTTCAAGTGTTTCTCCTGCCTCAGCCTCCCAAGTAGCTGGGATTACAGGTGCATGCCACAATGCCCAGCTAATTTTTTGTATTTTTAGTAGAGGTGGGGTTTCACCATGTTGGCCAGGCTGGTTTTAAACTCCTGAATTCAAGTGATCTACCCACCTCTGCCTCCCAAAGTGCTGGGATTACAGGTGTGAGCCACCGCACCCAGCCAGGATTCTTATACCTGCATTCATAGGTGAAATGAACTTAATTTATGCATTTATTGCTTTGGCCTTACTGATTTGAGAATCAAGATTATACTGGTTTCATAAAATGATCTGGGCAGCTTTTGCTCTTTTCTAACTTTCTGGAACAACTTATGTAAGATAAAAATGAACTGTTTCTTGAAAGTTTGGTATGACTCCAGAAACCCACAAGCTTTTCATTACCATGAATCCCCCCAGCTCCCAAAAAATAGTTTTCTACTGTTTACCACAGTTTGAAAGATTTGGCCTAAATTAACATGTACAACTTTTTCTTTCCCCAGGTGGCTGCATGCTGTAGAGAAAGTACTCATAGCCCTGCAGAATGGTGCCATCACAAACTCAAAGTCATCACCCTCAACTGGACTGTCAACCCTTTTATTGTCGTCAAGTCCCCTTCTCACACTCACCTATTACCTTTGGCTAGATGACCCAGCCTCCTACTTGAGTGAGAAAAGGTGGCCCCTAGGGACCAGCCTCCTGAATTCACCTACCTCCTTACAATGACTCTGTCCACACCCAATCGCACTGCTATCCACCAGTGTCCAAACATGAGTTGTCCCTTCTTAAATCCAAGACAATCTCTGTAAACCTGCTCCAAATCCCCTCCCTTTTTCCCGGGGACTTTGCCTGTTTTGACATCCCCTCTCTGTCCTAAAGTTGAAACTCTCCCTTACTGCAAGGCTTGGGGGGGGGCTCATTTTCCTCGGTTCAGCAACAGACACGGATCTCACCCATCCCCAAAAAAATCCCTCCTTTGTATGCTGTGGGGCAGACATTCTCACGCACTGCAGGTGGGAGGGTAAATTGGCAAGATCTTTCTGGGAAGCAATTTGGTAACCTGAATCAAAAGCCTGAAAAATATTTGCATCCTTTGTCCCAGTAATCCTACCTCTAAAAATTCATCTAAGGAAATAATCAGAAATGCTGACAAAGGTAGATGTTTAAAGATGTTAATCTCTGTTATTTCAACAGCAAAAATGGGAAATAATCTAAAAGCTTAGCAATAGGGGATAACTTAAATTGTATTTAAATGTAATAAAATATTGTACCATCACTAAAAATACAATTTTAAAAGAATTAAACGAGAAATGTTCATGAAGCAATGTTAGAAGCAAAGACAGCAGCATATAAAGGGTAGATACAGTCTGGTGCCGATTTTGTTACATATAAAAATAGCTAACGCTTCTGGAATGTTAACTATTACATACGTTCTGTCACTCAATCCTCACAACATTCCCATACAGTTAATACTGTTATTCACATTTTGCAGAGGAAGAAACCAACCAGAAAGAAAAATCTCAACATCCGGGAGAGGGGTACTGATGAATTTTATTTTCTTCATTGTCTTTTTTATTTTCCAGTTATTTAATCAATAAAACAATAATAATTCATTTATTATTTTGGGGTTTGCCATGTTGCCCAGGCTGGTCTCAAACTCCTGGGCTCAAGGGATCCTCCCACCTTGACCTCCCAAAGTGCTGGGATTACAGGCATGAGTCACTGCACCCAGCCTGTATATTCCAATTCTTTGAAGAGGAAGTCTTATTATTATTATTATTATTGGAAGTATTATTATTCTTTCATGAAACAGAAGTCGTGAATCATTGCTCCTCTTTCTGGTTTATATATGCTAGTAGTGAATATTTTTGAACAATAGAGAGAAAATGTGATTTCCATTACTCACAGACAGCCACTGTGGACAGTTTGGCTTTTGTATTTCTATTTGCTTCTGAAATGTGTATGTAGACATGTACTTTAAAAAGCAAACATGCCAGGAGTGGTGGCTCACACCTGCAACCACAGCACTTTGGGAGGCCAAGGCGGGTGCATCACTTGAAGTCAGGAGATCGAGACCATCCTGGCCAACATGGTGAAACCCTGTCTCTACTAAAAATACAAAAATTAGCGGGGCATGGTGGCAAGAGCCTGTAGTCCCAGCTACTCAGGAGGCTGAGGCAGGAGAATCGCTTGAACCCGGGAGGCGGAGGTTGCAGTGAGCCGAGATCGCACCACTGTACTCTAGCCTGGGCAACAGAGCGAGACTCCGTCTCAAAAAAAAAAAAAAAAAAAAACACAATCAAATGCGGCTGTACATAGAAAACGACAATTTGAGTCCAAAAGCGGCTGCATGTTGATGTCCGGGGTCACCGTCCTGAGGTAGGGGATGTGCAGCAGCCCCTTCTGCTGGGGCGACCAGTTTACTCACGCCAAGCAGAGAGCCATCTCTGTGCTGCCCCGCTCCAAGAGCTCCAGGTCTGTGGCTAGGAGAACCGCGTTCCTGTCCTAACTCTGCCATTTACTAGCTCTACTAATTAACTTTTTTCTTTGGGATCCTGTTTACCCGTCTTTAAGACAGGGCAACAGTTCCTGTCTTGCCCACTTTAAGGGGACGCCGTGACGTTCCAAAGGGCTGATAGGTGTGACTGGCTAAATCCCGCACCCAAGACAGCGCTCTTGGGGCTCCTGTCCCTCCTCCCCATTTCCCGCTGTCTTAGGAAGCCTTCAACCTGGCTCAAGTAGAGGAGA
Source organism: Cacajao melanocephalus (assembly GCA_963573385.1). NCBI lineage: Eukaryota > Metazoa > Chordata > Mammalia > Primates > Pitheciidae > Cacajao > Cacajao melanocephalus. The sequence goes on from CAUYLG010017456.1 coordinate 15,181, forward strand.
GAGGCCAGTAGCCGCCGGAGGGGCAGGGACCTCGTGCCCTGCTCAGTGCTAGAGGTCTGAAGCTCCAGGCTGGCTTTCCAGCCCTCCCGACCACGCGAGAGTCCTGCGGCGCGACCTGCGGAGTGGGAGGACTCGCCACGTGCGGGCGCGGAGTGCGGCCGGGGTGCTGGAAAGCAGGCTGCGTGGCGTCCATCTCCAACGCGCGCGTTTTAAAGGCACTGTGGGTGCGAGCGGGCGCAAAGGCTGGGGCCCTCCTCCGCGGAGCCGCCGCCCTCTGGTGGCGGCGTGCAAAAGTTACGCAGCTCACTCGCCGCGGCTGGGACTGAGTTGCCACTCACCGGTATTCTAAGCCAGGGTCTTTTAGGGAGCTCCCAACTGAGACCTGAAACCGGCCGGAAGGGGAGGCTTGACATGGAGGAGCCAGGACTGGAACCTGGGACTCGGGCTGCTCCCTCGGATTGACCCTTACAACAACACAATTATGGTCATTTTGAACGCAAAAAGGCCCCAGACACTTAAGATTTCATTCAGGCCATGGCAATAGGGACAATGTTCATTAATTAGGAGCATCTCAAAGGGAACTGGGGTTTTAGAAAGGCAGGTAAACAAAGGAGTCTTAGAGAATAGTAAGAAAGGATGGAGATCCGTGTTTCCTTGGGATGCTAGCTTAAGGTGGTCCTTTGTGGTTAGATTTTTCCTCAGAACTTAAAAGAGGTGGGAGAACTTTACTGTCGTTGCCTTCTGCAGGCGCAGGGCTCAGATAAAGTTCAACATTGCCATAGTAAATGGTGCATGATGCAGGACAGTCATTTAAGAGGTGAGGGAAGTGAGACCCCGGCAACTCAACTGTGAATTTTTGTGGCTGAAGCAAGATTCCAACCTGCAGACACCAAGACCACAGAAAGTCCCCAACATGAAGTGCAGTTTCCTTGGAGAGTAAGGTCAGAAGCTCAGGAGGAGCTCGCCGACAGCAGGAATGACCTCCTCTAAGACATGGAATCAACCTATGTCTCCATCAACAGACGATTGGGTAAATGAAATATGGTCTGTATACCCAATGGAATTGTGTTCAGACACAAAAATGAATGAAACTGTCTTCTGCAGCAGCATGGATGGAACTGGAGGTCATTATCGTAAGTGAAACAAGTCAGACACAGAAAGACATACTCATGTTCTCACTTATAAGTGGGAACTACATACTGTATACACATGGGTGTAGAGTGTGGAATGAGAGTGGACACACAGAAGGGGATGGGAGGATGGATGATGAGAATTCACCTAATGGGTACGATGTATGTTATTTGGGTGATACTCTAAAAGCCTGACATCACCACTACCAATTCTGTGCATGTAACAAAATTACACTTGTATCCCAAAAATTTATACAAATTTAAAAATAAATAAATCAAAAGAAATTACCTATTCCACAGCTTCTGGTTTGATAGAATGTATCGGAGAAGCATTGGGATTACCCAGATTATCCCAGGTACAGGGGAAGGGGGCTACGAAGTGACAGTGAAGACCCCCTAGTCAAGGCTCAGGAAGAGTGAGAAATGGGCAGGTCTGAGATTCACCTGCTGTGTCTCTCTTTCAGCCAGTCGGTCAGTCTGTCTCTGTCTCCAGGGTACCCACTGTTATGTCTTCCCACCAATCTCCATCCCCGCTAACTTCAAGTGACATCTGGCCTCCTACAACCACCCTGATCCCTGAGTCTACTCAGCCTTCCAGCTACAGAGCCCGCTTTTTTTTTTCTCTTGAGATAGAGTCTCACTCTGTCATCCAGGCTGGAGTGCAGTGGCACAATCTCGGCTTACTCCAACCTCCACCTCCTGGGTTCAAGCAATTCTCCTGCCTCAGTCTCCTGAGTAGCTGGGATTATAGGCACATGCCTCCAAGCCTGGTTGATTTTTGTGTTTTAGGAGAGACAGGTTTTCACCATATTGGCCAGGCTGGTCTTGAACTCCTGACCTCAAGTGATCCACCCACCTCGGACTCCCAAAGTGCTGGGATTACATGTGTGAGCCACTGTGCCCGGCCACAGAGCCCACTTCTAACTGCAGCTTCCCACTGTGTCTTTTAAGACCCCTCTCAAAAGACAGTTCATGCTTTCAAGCCAGGGCACGAGTCAGCGGTTGCAACCAGCCTATTCCCTCCCTGGCCTCTGGCTCCTGGGTTGTGTTGGGTGGGATGGGTGGACTTTCATAGTCTGCTTCTCACAGGGGATGGGGGCAGGACAGCTGCACCTAGAAGTGTCAGGAGTGGCTACATCAAGGTGGTCCGAGGCTAAATTTTGGGAGGCAAGACTAGACACGTCATCATCTCTAAGCACCTACGCCCACGCCTTGTTCCTGAGCTTCTTCAAGAGGGTGTAGACTGAAGAGGGTGGTCTGAATAGCCAGAGAAGAGGAAGCTGAGGTGGCAAGCCTAGACAGCAGCCCCAGCAGTATCTCTGGACTGGCCCACAGACCCAGTTGTCCGGCCTCCTTGTCAACCATCTTCTTCCTTGGCATAAGTGTTCACGCCCTAGACCAACAGGAGGCAGACTGCAGGCTGCAAAGCTCAATCTGGTTCCTCACCACTGCTTCCGCTTGGTCTGAGAGCTAAGAATGGCTTTTATATTCTTAAACCACTGGAAAAAGTTGAGAGAAGAGTAATACATTGGACAGGTGTGGTGGCTCACACCTGTAATCCCAGCACTTTGGGAGGTCGAGGCAGGTAGATCACTTGAGATCAGTAGTTCAAGAACAGCCTCGCCAACATGGTGAAATCGCATCTCTACTAATAAATACAAAAATTAGCTAGGCATGGTGGTGTGCGCCTGTAATCTCAGCTATTTGGGAGGCTGAGGCAGGAGAATCACTTGAATGCAGGAGGCAGAGGTTGCAGTGAGCTGAGATTGCACCACTGTACTCCAGCCTGGGCAACAGAGTGAGGCTACATCTCAAAAAAAAAAAAAAAAAAAAAAAAAAGACTAATATATAAGGACACATGAAAACTGTATGAAATTCAAATTTCAATGTCTGTAAGTAAAATTTTATTGGAACACAGCTATGCTCATGTATTTACGTGCTGTCTTTGGCTGTGTACACACTGCAGTGGTAGAGTTGAATGGTTTCAACAGAGACTGCAACGTCTAAAATATTTACTGCCTGGACATTAACAGAAACAGTTTTTGGACCCCTGGGCAATCCTTGCCTGATGCCTCTAGCTATAGTTCCTCGCTGGCACTAGGGCCTACTCAAGAGGCCAGTTGTCAATCCAGGTGGCTTTTCTCCAGGGAAAGGAGACACCAGCAGTAATGATGTGAAAGGCTGACCCAATGAGCAGTGGCATTTCTCACGGGAAATGAGTCAGTTGGCTTCCTGATATAGGTCAGCCTCTCTGAGTTAGTTTAAATGTCCCTCTCAGTCTGACCAACTCAGGGGCTGTGTCAGCAGGGATCTCTGGTTACAGGTGACAGAAACCCAATTTGGACAATCTAAAGGAAACAAGAAATGTGTTAAGAAGGCCCTGGCATGTGTCCCAGAACCCATGCTGAGCACGCAGCAGGACCCCAGAGGTATGTCAAGTCCTTGCTCAGACAGCCTGGTCTGTTCACTCTCATGGTGCCCTCTGTGTGCCCACTGCCATGCCCTTCTGCAGGCTGCATCTCTCACCATCAGGCCCTGGGAGAGACCATCTGATCTGCATTCAAACATGTGGGAAAAGCAGGCTCTGGTTGGCATGTTCAGGTACCCACTCCTAGCAATGCACTGTGCCCACCTTCCCACCGAACAAAACGGCTTCTGGTAACCAGGGCAGAAGCAGAAGCAGGGACAGTGGAGGCAGGTGGACAGCGGAGCTGGAGTGAGTGTGCCGACGGTGCTTCTCGAATGTTTCTCTCCTTCTCTGCTCAAGCCCTTCTTCTGCCCTCAATGCCCTTTCCCAACCCTCACCCCTTTACCAGCCTGGCTCTTCCCATCCTTTAAGACTCAAGTGGGCTGCCACCTCCTCCTGGAAGCACCTCCTCACCCTCCCCACCCCTGCCAGTGCCCCTCCTTTGGCCGACTCCCATCCCTGGCTTCTCACCTGAGTTACTTAAAGACTCAGACCACCTTTTATCCTCAGGGCCTGGAACACAGAAGAGGCTCAGAAAATGTTTGACGGGTGAATTCATTCTGAGGGCTTGGATCCTGTAGTGGGGGTGATTCTTCAGGAGGAGATCCCAGGACTTCGTTCCAACATTTCTCATATTACACAGGGTAGCAGGGATGTTAGAGCCCATGTCTCAGGCTCTGTTCCACCACATACTACTTGGGGAAGTCACTTAACCTAAGTTTCCTAACCTCAGTTTCCTCATCTGTAAAAAGGGCATGCTATTTTTTCTTTTCTTTTTTTTTTTTTTTTAGACAGGGTATAAATCTTTTGCCCAGGCTGGGGTGCCATGGTGTGATCACAGCTCACCTCAGTCTCGACCTCCTAGGCTCAAGGCACCCTCCTGCCTCAGCCTCCCCAGCAACTGGGATTACAGAAGTGCACACCACCATGCCTGGCTAATTTTTAAATTTTTTTGTAGGGACAAGGTCTCACCATGTTGCCAGGCTGGTCTCTAACTCCTGGGCTCAAGCAGTCCTCCTACCTCGTCCTCCCAAAGTGCTGGGATTATAGGTATAAGCCATCACACCTAGCAAATGGGAATACCACCTACCAGTATCTACTTCAAAGGGCTATTGTAAGAGTTAAATGAGATATTGCTTGGCACAATTCCTGGGACACTACATGTACTGATTTATTATTATTACTATTAATCATCATATGTTCCCTCACTTTCCAGCAGCACTCCTTCTGACCCCAGCAACTGCGCAGAGACCAGGAAGCCCCTCCCAGCCCTTTGAGAACCATAAACAATGACTAATCCCTCAATAAAACAAAGGCTTAGAGTTTAGCTTCACTGGATTTCTCTACAAAGGGAGTATCAGCCTATATTTTTAAATTTTTGAAAAATATAAGGAAGAAAAATATTAAACAGTCCAACACATTTTGGCATATCTTTTTGAGTGTTTTTTCTTATTAATATTTGTGAGGCTTAAATGTAGTTTTAATCACATTGTATCTGCATATGTGCAGTCTAGTGTCTACCAGTATCATTAAATCATGCCTGCTACATTGTCATAGATAGTGTCAAAGACATCATTTTTCAACTTCTCAGAAAAGGAATGTTAAAGGATAATCTCAAAACAAAAGCTGGGCTCGGTGGCTCACGCCTGTAATCCCAGCATTTTGGGAGGCCGAGGTAGGCTTATTACGAGGTCAGGAGATGGAGACCATCCTGGCTAACATGGTGAAACCTCGTCTCTACTAAAATTACAAAAAATTAGCTGGGTGTGGTGGCACATGCCTGTAGTCCCAGCTATTCCAGAGGCTGAAGCGGGAGAATTGCTTCAACCCAGGAAGGCAGAGGTTGCAGTGAGCCAAGATCCCGCCACTGTACTCCAGCCTGGGCGACAGAGCCAGACTCCATCTCAAAAAAAAAAATAATAATAATAATAATAAAATAAAAAATAAAAATAAATAAACTCCCCTTTAAAAAAAATTCAAAACAAATTAGGATTCTTATGCAGATATAAAATGTACATGTGTTCTGGATTTTATTTAACTCATTATTAATGAGGGACCCAGTAGGACCCTGCAACCAGTTCAAAAGAGAATGCAAAGAACAGACACATGTATAGATTGGGAAGATTGAAATGAGAGTGCAAATGGAGACAAAACTGGCTTCTTCCACAGTAGGGGAGGCAAGTGCATTGAACACCCACTGGCTTCAAGCCATCCTCTCACCTTGCCTTCCCAAAGTGCTGAGATTACAGGCGTGAACCACCGTGCCTGGCCTTATGAACTTTTAATTTTTTTTCTTTTAAAGACAGAGTCTCACTCTGTTGCCCAGGCTGGAGTGCAGTGACGCCATCCAGATCACTGCAGCCTACACCTCCTGGGTTCAAGCGAGTCTCCTGCCTCAGCCTCCCCAGTAGCTGACACTACAGGCACGCACCATTCCCATACCCCCTCCCCTCCAGCAAATTTTTGTATTTTTAGTAGAGATGGGGTTTTGCCATGTTGGCCAGGCTGGTTTCAAACTCCTGACCTCAGGTGATCCACCCGCCTTGGCATCCCAAAGTGCTAAGATTAAGGCATGAGCTACTGCATCTGGCTATGAATTTTACATACTGCACATTGAGACTCATAGATGCTTTCAGGTATCTACTCACGCAATCTTCCTCAAAGAGTTACTCAAATACACTGCAACGGACTGAAACATAAGTTGAAAATCAAGAATTTAAGGAAATACAGTATGGCCGATGGTCTTTCTTCAAAGATGACCATATCAACATATACATATGTATGCACATGTGTATACATTCACACACATGTGTACATATGTGGACACCCCCACATGTTCGTCTTACAAAGTGATGTTGACACACTTCCATGGAACTTGGGCAGACCTTGGGAACTGTCCCAGCCAACAGGATGCAGCAGAAGTGACACTGAATGATTTCTGAGGTTAGGTTACATAAAAGGCAGTGGCTTCCACCTGGCTTGCTCTCTCTAGATGCTTTGCCCTTGGACCTCAGCCACTATGTTGTGAGGGAGGCCAGGCACACCAGAGGCCATGTGTGGGTGTTCTGGTTAATTGCTCCAACCAGGCCTCCAGCTGAGTGACAGCCAGCACCAACTTCAGGTAAGTGAGCCTTCAGATGAGTCTAGCTAAGCTAGAGGCTCAACTTTGGAGTTTTACTGCTGAGGCCTCAGACATTTCATGTCTCTTTCTTTGGAGGAGAGACAAGCCATCCCTGTTATACCTTATCTAAACTGAAATGCATAGAAAGAGCAAGAGGTTATAAATGATTATTGTTGTAAGCACTAAATTTTGGGATAATTTATTTTTATATTTATTTTATTTTATTTATGTTTTTTTGAGATGGAGTCTCACTCTGTCGCCCAGGCTGGAGTGCAGTGCTGTGATCTTGGCTCACTGCAACCTCCACCTCTCGAGTTCAAGCAATTCTCCTGCTTCAGCCTCCTCAGTAGCTGGGATTACAGACACATGCCACCACGCCTGGCTAATTTTTGTGTTTTTAGTAAGATGGGGTTTCACCATGTTGGCCAGGCTGAACTCCGGATCTCAGGTGATCCTCCCTCCTCGGGGGCGGGTTACAGGCATGAGCAGCTGCACCTGGCCTATTTTATTTTTTGAGACAGTCTCGCTCTGTCACCCAGGCTAGAGTGCAGTGGCATGATCTCGGCTCATTGCAACCTCTGCTTCCCAGGTTCAAGTGATTCTCCTGCCTCAGCCTCCCAAGTAGCTGGGATTATAGGCATACACAACCATGCCTGGCTAATTTTTGTGCTTTTAGTAGAGACAGGGTTTCGCCATGTTGGCCAGGCTGGTCGTGAACTCCTGGCCTCAAGTGATTGGCTTGCCTGGGCCTCTCCTAAAGTGCTGGGATTACAGGTATGAGCCAGTGCATCCAGCCACTATTTGGGGATAATTTATTGTGCAGCCATCGTAAGTGGAGGCTGCAGGAGATGGGGAAAACACTTAAACACAGATAACTAAATGAATAATTATAAACATGGTTAAAACTTGGATCCCAAATTTAAAACCAACTTTTGCAAAAATAAGACCTGTATCATTTTTAGAAAGAGGGGGTGATGACCTAGGCCTCTAATGGAGAGACATGGAAGTAGGGCCTGAAAAACTTCTCACTTTCTATTGGAAGGGAGGCAAACATGATAAGATTTCTTTTCAGTCTGATGGAGAAACATGATGTTTAGGCTGTTCTTGCGTTGCTGTAAAGAAACACCTGAGACTGGGTAATTTATAAAGAAAAGAGGTTGAAATGGCTCATGGTTCTGCAGGCTGTATAGGAAGTCTGGTGCCAGGTATCTGTTTGCCTTCTGGGAGGGTCGCAGGAGGCTTTTACTCATGGTAGATGGCAAAGGGAGAGCCGGTGATGCACATGGCGGAGCACGGGAAAGAGAGAGAGTGTGAGGAGGTGCCACACTTCACCACAACCAGACCTCATGAGAACTCACAACCTCAGGGAAAGCATCAAGCCACGAGGGATGTGCCTATGACCTAAACACCTCCTACCAGACCCCACCTTCAACACTGGGGATGACATTTCAACGTGAGATCTGGAGGGGGAGTCCAAACTATATTACATGGGTTCAAGAAAGTTCTTTAAAATCTTGAAGGTATTGACAGAATTAAAACAATAGGCTATATACTTTCCAAATCACAGAAGAAGACAAAAACAAATCATCAGCCAGGCACAGTGGTGCACCTCTACTACAAGCTACTCAGGAAGCTGAGACTAGAGAAATTGTTTGAGACCAGGAGTTCAAGTCCAGCCTGGCAATATAGCGAGACAATGACTCTAAAAACCATATCATCATGCCATCTTACATATCACATAAGGCAAAAACAAAGACAAACATGAAAAAGAGAAAGCATAAACCAAAATAAAAATAGACCAGGTACCTGCACATCCTGCCTGTTGTGGCAGCAGCCTAGGTCCCACTGAGAGAAAAAAAAAAAAAAAGAAAAGAAATAAGACCAAACACACCAGAATAAAAATAAACGCACTATACTAAAAGCCAAAGACCCTCCAACTGGGTTAATACAATTTAATTACAATGTATCTATATTACTGTGTATCAGATACTGCAAAATCAAACTGCACTCTTTCCAATTGTAGGGTCCCTGCCTTAGGCGAGCACGCCTTCCAGGCCACCCCCTCATCAATCCCACCCTGCTCCCTGCTCATAGGTACTGAATGCCGCAGTGTCCCCACAGACACAGGAAGAGACAGTCTAATGGAAGGGGTGAGGGCGGACGGAAGTGACTGCCTCAGAAAACCATACCTGAGTGTTAGGAGTGTGCTGCCTATTTGCTGGTAAAGGCAGCCCTGTACAGTGGATGAGGGCCTCACCTTCTCCCTGCAAGCTTCCTGCCTGCAGGTTCTGGGCCACTTAAGAGGGCAAGGTATGCATGGGCCACCTACCGCGTGACTTGACCTGGCCCAACTAGCAGGTCATTAGGGAAAATTCCATCTTGGACTCCAGCCAACAATTTATCACTAAGTTTTCTGAATGGTTCTCAGTTTTTGTCCATTTTAATGTCTCAAGTAGCTTTTGAATTTAAGTTAGAAGATGGCACATCAAGGAAGTCTGTGGTCATCTTAACTCCTGAAATCCTATTATCTGTCCTTTGTAACAGAAGCTTTAAAAAAATGTGTCTATTAAGGTCAGGTGTCTATTAAGGCTCACACTTAAAATCACAACACTTTGAGAGGCCAAGATGGGACGATCACTTGAGGCCAGGAGACTGATGTCATCATCATAGTAAGGTATGATCACACCACTGTACTCCAGCCTAGGTGACAGAGCAAGAACCTGTCTCTATAAATAAGATTTAAAAATCAGGTGATGTGCTAGGTACTGGTGATACAGGAGATAGAAAGAAATTATTTAGGGAGATAGTGAAGGTAAGAGCGCTCTTCAGAAATTCCCTTTAAAAAAAAAACAAACAGCCCCCAAATCATCGCTTTTCTAACGAAGAGCAGCTGAAAAATTGAGCTGCAAACATAGCTAAGCAAACTGGAAGCTTGCATGGGTGAGTACCAGCATCTGTGCCAATAGAAAAGGGCTGCCTGAGGGCCGGTTATGTTCAACATGGAGGCTTCAACTTCCCTTTTCTTTGTCACCATGTGTACAGTAAAGGAACAAGCAACATGGTGCCAGCCAGGTAGGGAACCCATCTGCATAATAAATGATTAGGGTGGGGGTGGTCAGATTTTTGCACACTGTGCAAATAGCACACCTAGCCCTAACCACTTTTTCATGCCTTATGCAAATGGCATACCTGGTCCAACCAATCTTTTGTGCCCTATGTAAATCAGATACTACCTTCTCAAGCTCATCTATAAAACCCCTGCATTTCACCGTGGACCAGAAACCTGTTCAGGACCCCTCTCTCTGCAGGAAAAAGCTTTTCTCTTTTCCTTTACCTTTTTTTTTTTTTTTTTTTTGAGACAGAGTCTCGCTCTGTCACCAGGCTGGAGTGCAGTGGCCTGATCGCAGCTCACTGCAACCTCCACCTTCTGGGTTCAGGCAATTCTCCTGCCTCAGCCTCGCGAGTAGCTGGCACTACAGGCACGCACCACCACGCCCAGCTAATTTTTGTATTTTTAGTAGGGACAGGGTTTCACCATGTTGGCTGGGATGGTCTATTGACCTCGTAATCCACCCGCCTCGGCCTCCCAAATTGCTGGGATTTCAGGTGTGAGCCACTATGCCTGGCCTCCTTCACCTATTAACCTCCACTCTTAACCTCACCGTGTCCATGTCCTTGATTTCCTTGGTGTGAGACAATGAACCTCGGCTATCACCCTAGACAAATGATGCCACTTCACTGGAAGTACAGCAATGAATAAAGTCTGGCCCCTCACAGCTGGGCTTATGGTCTAGGAGGGGGCAGGTGAAGCAAACAAGTAAACAACTACCTCTAATACAGGGCAGAAGAAAATCAGCACTAAATATAGGCATCTGGGTGGGAAGAACAGGGAGGAGGGAGCAATTAATGAGGGTGAAGGAATGAGAGAAGGCTTTATGGCAGGTTTGCAGGGCTTCACTCTAAGCCCACAACAGTCAACTATCAATGGAGGTAACAACCCTTGCACCCAAAGGGCTGCAAGCACTTGGAGCCTGGGTCCCCCAGGGGCAGCTCAGCTGCTCTGAGGGAAAGAGACCCTTCCCTGGGGCAGGGAGACTGTGACCCTTGGCAAGGGCGTGGGGAAGGGGCAGATGAAGCTTCCAAACTGGCCCCAGGGGGTGAAATGTTGCTACTCATCAGAGGCATGAGTTGTAGGCACTTTCTTAGCCCCAGGAAAGGAGCGTGGGGGTCTCAGCTAAAAGGGGAGGAGAGACCCAGAATTATTGAGTGCCTTGGGTGCCAGGCATCACAGAAGCATTATCTAATGTTTGTAACTGCACATTTTTTCTTCGCTTTTTTTTTTGAGACAGTCTTGCTCTTGTCCCCCAGGCTGGAGCGCAGTGGCACACTCTTGGTTCACTGCAGCCTCTGCCTCCTGGATTCAAGTAATTCTCATGCCTCAGTCTCCGGAGTAGCTGGGATTACAGGTGTGCACCACTACACCAGCTAATTTTTGTATTTTAGTAGAGACAGGGTTTTGCCATGTTGGCCAGGATGGTCTCAAATTTCTGACCTCAAGTGATCCTCTTGCCTTTGCCTCCCAAAGAGCTAGGGTTACAGGTGTGAGCCACCACACCCAAACTAACTGCAAATATTTATTGAGCATCTACTATGTGTCAGATACTGTTTCAGGCACTAGGAATACAGTAGGGAGCAAAACAAAAATTCTGCTTCTCAGGTACAAACATTTGACATAATTTCAGTAATAAATACTTATCAACAGTATTAAGTACTGTAAAGAAAAATAAATGGAAAAAGAATGAAAGAAGGGGTGGGCCGGGTGCGGTGGCTCACGCCTGTAATCCAAGCACTTTGGAGGCCAAGGCGGGTGGATCACCTGAGGTCAAGATTTCAAGACCAGCCTGACCAACACGGTGAAACCCCATCTTTTATTAAAAAAAATAAAAAGAAAGAAAGAAAGAAAGAAAGAAAGAAAGAAAGAAAGAAAGAAGGTGTACATTAGTTCATTTTCGCACTGCTATAAATAACTGAGGACAGACGCTCATGCCTCTAATCTTAGCACTTCGGGAGGCCGAGGTGGGCGGATCACCTGAGGTCAGGAGATCAAGATCAGCCTGGCCAACCAGGTGAAACCCCATCTCTACTAAAAATACAAAACTCAGCTGGGCACGGTGGCAGCCACCTGTAATCCCAGCTACTCAGGGGGCTGAGGCAGAAGAATCACTTGAACCTGGCAGGTTACAATGAGCCAACATTGCGCCACTGCACTCCAGCCTGGGAAAGAGAAGGAACCCGTCTCAGAAAAAAAAAAGAAAGAAAGAAAAGAAAAAAACAACTATGTGAGACTAGGTAGTTTATTAAGAAAAGAGGTTTGACTCACAGTTCTGCAGGCTTAACAGGAAGTATGACAGGGAGACCTTGGGAAACTTACAATCATGGCGGAAGGCGAAGGGGAAGCAAGCACCCTAGGCCACGGCAGAGCAGGCGAGAGGGCGAGAGCAAAGGGGGAGGTGCCACGCACTTTCCAACAACCAGCTCTCACGAGAACTGACTCACTATTAGGAGAATAGCAAAGGAGATGTCAGCCCCATGATCCAATCACTCTCACCAGGCCCCTCCCCCAACATGTGGGGATTACAATTTGAGATGAGACTTGGGTGAGGACACAGAGCTGAGCCACATTGAGGTGCTATTTTTCCTTCCTTCTTTCCTTCCCCTTTATTTATTTATTTTTTTTTGACAGGGTTTTGCTCTGCCGCCAAGGCTGGAGTGTAGTGGTGCAATCATGACTCACAGCAGCCTTGACCTCCTGGGCTCAGGCGATTCTCCTGCCACAGCCTCTCGAGTAGCTGGGACCACAGGCACACACGTACCTTACCCAGCCAAGAGGTGCTGTTTTCAAGAGGTCATTAGGGAAGGCTCCCTGGAGGAGGTGACATCAGAGCAGACACCTGAATTAGTAAAAGGAAGAAGCTTACAACATGTATTGAGAGGTGTTTGTCTTACCCAGTCTAAAGATGAAGAAACAAATCTCAGAAAAATACTCTGGCTTTCCCTAGGTTACAAAGTTTCTAAGCCTTCTCTAGGGGAGAGATTCTGGGCTCAGGTTCACACTCAGAAGCAGCACCTGAGCCTTGGACGTACCTTTAACTGACAGCTGTGGCAGCCCACTGGTTTCTTTATTTCTTCCCCTCCCCCTTCTCGTCCTTCCTCCTTTCCCTCCTTTTCCCCCTCCTCGTTCCTTCTCTCTCTGCTTCTCCTCTTCCCCCACCTGCTTCTGTCTTCCTTTCACAACATTTTATTATAAATAAATACTGCAACGTGTACAACACATAAAGGTTCCATTCAGTGCATGACTCTAGAGAGAACACCTGAGTAGCCACCGCCCCAGTGAAGAAACAGGATATTGCCACCGCTTCCAAAAGGCTTTATGTGTCACCTCCCATTTTTATTTTTTGGTAACCTCTTCCTTGCTTTCATCATTTTACCATTTGTATACACATCCTTAAACAATAGTTTGATCTTGACTAATTTTGAACTTTATATGAACGATATAATTCTGTATATATGTTTACAAGATCAGTCTGCATTGCTGGTGTGTTAGTCTGCTGGGGGGCTGGGGGTTTAACAAAGTTCCCCAGACTGGGTGGCTTAAGGCTTAAACAGCAGAAATTAATTTTCTCACACTCTGGAAGCTAGAAGCCCAAGATCAAGGTGTCAGCAAGGTTGGTTTCCTCTAAGGTCCTCTCCTTGGCTTGTTGACAGCTATCTTTACTCTGTGTCTTCACATGGTCTTCTCCCTTCCCCTTCCCCTTCCCCTTCCCCTCCCCTCCCCTCCCCTCCCCTTCTTCTCCTTCTTTCTCTCTTTCTCTTTCTTTTTTTGAGACCGAGTTTCGCTCTTGTTGCCCAGGCTGGAGTGCAATGGTGGGATCTTGGCTCACCGCAACCTCCACCTCCCGGGTTCAAATAATTCTCCTGCCTCAGCCTCCCAAGTCCTGAGTAGCTGGGATTACAGGCATGCACCACCATGCCTGGCTAATTTTGTATTTTTAGTAGAGACAGGCTTTCTCCATGTTGGTCAGGCTGGTCTCGAACTCCCAACCTCAGGATATCCACCCACCTCGGCCTCCCAAAGTGCTGGGATCACAGGCATGAGCCACTGTGCCCGGCTTCACAAGATCTTTTCTCTGTGTGTGCCTGTGTCCAGATTTCCTCTTCTAATAAGGACATCAGCCATATTGGATTAGGGTCTACCCAATAACCTCATTTTAATTTAATTACCCCCATAAAAACCCAATCTCCAAATATGGTCACATTCTGCAGTGCTAGGGGTTGGGATTTCAACATACAAATTTGGAGGTGGAATTGGGGGATACAATTCAGCCCCTAACACTGGATGTATTGGTTGGTGTGAAAGTAATTGCGGATTTTGCCATTATTTTCTTTCTTTCTTTCTTTCTTTTTTGACAGAGTCCTGCTGTTGTTGCCCAGGCTGGAGTGCAATGGCACAATGGAGTTGCCCACTGCAACCTCTGCCTCCCAGGTTCAAGTGATCCTCCTGTCTCAGACTCCCGAGTAGCTGGGATTACAGGCACCCACCACCACGCCCAGTTAATTTTTTTATTTTTAGTACAGACGGGTTTTCACCATGTTGGCCAGGCTGGTCTTGAACTCCTGACTTTGTGATCCGTCTGCCTCGGCCTCCCATGGTGCTGGGATTACAGGTGTGAGCCATTGCGCCCAGCCTGCCATTACTTTCAATGGCAAAAAACACACATTTCTTTTGCGCCAACCTAATAACTGTAGTTGATTCATTTTCATGCCTGCATAGTATTCTATTGCATGAATATATCTCAATGTAGTTATCCATTCTCCTGTTGATGGACACTTGAGTTGTTTCCAGTTTGGGAGCATTAAAGACAATGCTACCTTGAACATTCTTTTACCTGTAACTTGGTGTTCATGTGCATGAGTTTCTCTAGGGCATATAACTAGAAATGGAACAACTGAGTCATAGGGTATAGTTATCTTCAATTTTAGGAGCTATCAATTTTCCAAAGTGGTTGCACCAATCTCCCTACTCCCCAGCCATATATTCTCAGATCTTGGTTGCTCTACTTCCTCATCAGCACTTGGCATTGTAATCCAAAAATAAAATTCTAAGCCCCACAACTGACTGAATGGCTCCCCCCACCCCCCATCTTGGCCAACAGGACTTAAAAACTGAGTTCCTGGCCATGAGGAGACAGGAGGTCAGATTGCAATTTGGACACAACAACCGAGCAGCACTGTATTTATGTATTTATTTTTTAGAGACAGGGTCTTGCTCTGTCACCCAGACTGGAGTGAAGTTACATGCCCATAACTCCCTGCAGCCTCCAAGTCCTGGGCTCAAGCGATTCTCTCTCATCAGCCTCCCAAAGTGCTGGGATTACAGGTTGAGCCACTGCATCCGGCCTAACTGATCAGCTTTAATGTTAAAATAGAGATCATAAGACTGATAGAATGAACTCTTTATAAGATAGCAAACTATAAACAAGACCTAAGGCCATGCAATGCAAAGGTTAAGTCACTACGCTCCCCTACACTTAAAAAATAAACTCTGTTCCAACTGCCACAAAGTTTTTCTTTTTTTCTAGCAGCTAAACAAGCACTGGCCTTGAAATAAGCCATATTAAAATCATTTGCAGCTCATCCACTGCCAGATGCTACCTAACTGACCCCCTGTTCCACAAGCCATAACTACAGCTTTGATTGGACAAGAATTATTTCAGTAACTTTCTCCTGATGAGAAGACCACCAACCGTGGACTAGTCTGGCTGGTTTACACAGCCTGCACACTTGAGTGCCTTTGTGTCCTGAAAAGACCTTTTGACATATAGAGCCTAACTGTACTACATTTAAATGTGACATTTAAAAGTCTCCACTGCAAAGAGAACATGGGTCATATGTAACGTGCATGTTTATTCAAGTATGTATGCATTAGGACCGCCTCATGAATATTCATAGCTCCTCCTGTATCGTGTTGAATACCTATACTTAGCCAACCATTCAGCTTAAATTCCTGTCTTACCCCTCTCTCCTTCCCTCTAAGTGTCTGCTTCTGGGCTTTAACCAAGGCTAACACTTCCCAGCCTGTCAGAATGGCCACCTTGTTGGCTATAACTCTTAAGTGTTTTGTTCTTGTTGTTTTGAGATGGAGTTTCGCTCTTGCTGCCCAGGCTGAAGTGCAATGGCATGATCTCAGCTCACCGCAACCTCTGCCTCCTGCATTCAAGCGATTCTCCTGCCTCAGCCTCCCAAGTAGCTGGGATTGCAGGAGCTGCAACAACACCCAACTAATTTTGTATTTTCAGTAGAGACAGGGTTTCCTCCATGTTGGTCAGGCTAGTCTCGAACTCCCGACCTCAGGTGATCTGCCTGCCTCAGCCTCCCAAAGTGCTGGGATTACAGGCATGAGCCACTGCGCCCAGCCTGGCTATAACTCTTCATAAGAAACAAAGCTCTACTTTTCAAATTCATATATTGAGTGAATTTTTAGTTAACAGCATTATCGAACTTCTCAGTGTTAATTGTGAGGTGGTTTTGTATTTCCCTGATGATTAAAAGGGTTGAGGACATTTTCACATTCACCATTTGGAGCTCCTAATTTGTGATGTACTTGTTCAAGTCTTGCTAGCTTTTCTCTTGTCCTTTTAAAAATTTTTTAATCTCTTCACTTTCTATGCTCATGATAATTTTAAGGGCATAATTAACACTTCCTGCCACTGCACCTTAGTCAGAACCATTTGATCCACACTGAAAATGTGTATTAACTTGAATATCAGAGACCAAGTGTTGGAGGTTTCATGCCTCCCTTCTTGAAAGCCCTTGGGCGTCTTATGTAAACATTCCACACTTCCCCTCCAATTTCCTGCCTCCACATGTAGATAGAGCCTCACTTCCTACTGCTGCTACACCACCCTCTCAGGATTATGAAAACTGAATGCAATCATGTGTATATGTCCAGCATGGTCCTTAGAACCCTGTATGGTATTACTAAATATGAGCCGGGTATGGTGGCTCACACCTGTAATCCCAACACTTTGGGAGGCCAAGGTAGGTGGCTCGCCTGAGGTCAGGAGTTTGAGACCAGCCTGGCCAACATGGTGAAATCCTATCTACTAAAAATATAAAAATTAGCCCAGGCATGGTGGTGGGTGCCTGTAGTCCCAGCTACTTGGGAGGCTGAGGCAGCGGAATCACTTGAACCCCGGCGGCGGAGGTTGCAGTGAGCTGAGATTGAGATTGCACCACCACACTCCAACCTAGGTGACAGAGACTTTGTCTCAAAAAAAAAAAAAAAAAAAAAGACTTCCCTTCCCTTCTTGATGCTGTGTGGAAGATGAGCAATAGCCAAGAGTACCATGTACTGAGTACTCCTGGGTGCTAGGTGGTATTCTGAGTTATGGATTTTACTCGGGGCAGTAATGCCCCCCACCTTTGCCTTTCCTGCCTGGAATCTGGAGCTCTAGCAAGTATCTTAAACCATGAATTGATGAATTATGGTCCTCAAGGATAAAAGAGCCTGGCTCTCTGACACAATGGAGCCACCAGACAAGTCCTTAAAAGACAACTTGTTTCATGTGAAAGAAAAAATAATCTCTATCATCTTAAAGCCACTGTTATTTGCTTTTCTATTATGCAAGACAGAGCTTAATCCTGACACTTATGAGAAATACATGTTTTCAGTTCACTACAAACGTGTTTGGTTGAGCCAAATTTTCCTGCCTCCATGAAAATCATTTTTTGCTGGTCAGTAAATAATACATTTAAATGTCCACACTAATATTTATATTTTTCAAACAGCCCATTGGGTATTTTCATGCGGATATAAGTAATTGAGACATAGAGCCTTAAGTAGCTAAGACACTGGTCTTCCCTATGAAAGTATTCTTGCTCTTTATAAGAGGTTATCTTGTTTAAGCAAGCACACAAAGGTATATGTCAGGATACTGAGGAGGTCCTGAATTCGTTCCTCTTGAATTGAACTAACGGTAAGTCTCCACAGAGCACTTCCTGTGTAAGTTAGCCAGGCTGTGTGTAGCAAGAGAGTTGAAGGTGAAACTCTCAAGCCATGGTCCCTAATGTCAATGGCTGGAATGTGATAAAGATATAGGTCATGTCACTGCCATATAGCCGGCTAATGTGTTTGGTCACCGTGTTAGTCCATTTTCACATTGCTGTAAAGAACTGCCGAAGACTGGGTAATTTATAAAGAGGTTTAATTGACTCACAGTTCTGCATGGCTGGGAAGGCCTCAGGAAGCTTACAATCACGGCAGAAGACAAAGGGGACGCAAGCACCTTCTTCACAATGCGGCAGGAAGGAGAATGAATAAAGGAAAAACTACCAAACACTTATAAAACCATCAGATCTCGTGAGAACTCATTCACTATCACAAGAACAGCATGGGAGAAACTGCCCCCACGATTCAGTTACCTCCACCTGGTCTCCCTCTTGACGTGTGAAGATTATGGGGATTCGAATTCAAGATGAGTTTTGGGTGGAGACACAGCCAAACCATACCAGTCACTGAATCATTATTAAAATAGGAAGTAGTACATACATGCATGCATACACACACACAGATGAGGAGGCTGAAGAGTTTAGAGGAAGGCAATGTGATGCAGGAGTGAACACTATGGATTCTGATTTCAGGCCCTGGATGATTCACTTAATCTTTCTGAGCCTGTTTCCTCATCTGAAAAACAGTGGTTCTTAAAAGTACTGTGAGGATTAAATTAGGAAATGCATATAAAATGGCTGGCACAAAGGAAGCACTCAACAGTTGTTAAATAAGGTGGGTTTGTCTTTATTTTTAACTCGTGAATAGGCTAATCTGGAGCAAAGATGGAGCAAAGACTTCTCTGTCACTTCAGCAGAAGGCTTTACTCTGGGCCATTTGAGCCAACCCCCAGCCAGGCCCCAGCAGGCAATAACACTGAAGCCCTGACCCTGACACCCTGGCCTTTGGTGGGTCCTAGGGCCCCTCCCCTCCCTAAGGGAACAATGTTCTACATCACCAAAGCCCAGAAGAGCTTCCGGGTGTAAGTACAGATTAAGTTCCAGTTTTTATTTAAAGATCCTAATTTCTGGACATTCATTTGGGGGATTACAGCGGTGGCTTAAGCTTCTTTAAGACATTATAAGTTGAAGTCTTTCCTTCACTTGGCTGCTAAAGTTTAATTCAGTGTAATTATTTCATATGACATCGACTATAATAGTTTCATAATTTCTAGTATATTAAGCACTTAATATGTTGTGTCATTTGAAATCGCATATTAAATTCAGCAAAGTACATTTTAATGAGAGCTAAGTGGTGTGAAAATATTAATACAACGTGATGGTTCATCTTGATGCTCTGATTTTGTAGGTATGTTCCTAATGCACAAATGCCTCACTCACCAGGTAAGGGGAACACTGAGCTGCCTGAGGCTCCACTGGGTGTCTGACAATACTGACAGTCCCGTCTTTTGTTGTATAGCAATTTTTAGTGGGATTTCTCTTGGAGTCTCACAACCCTGTAGAGTAAGTAGAAAAATCATCACTTTCATTTTAGAGATGAGAAAACAAGGTCAGCAACTGGAAGAGACTGGTGACCTAGCTAGTCACAGCTGATGAGACGTAAATATGGACCTCCTTGGCTGAAAGCCATTGCAGTTTTCCCCTGCATCACTGCTGCGGTCAGTGTAGCCTTGCAGGGAGTGATGTCTGGACTCCAGGGCAGCCAGGATTTGGAGGAGGTGTGACACTTTTCTTCCCATCCCTGCAAACCCATATAGGGAAATTGAGGACTAGAGAGAAGCTGACACACCCCATGCTCAGACTTGGCAATTCCTCTTTTTGTACCTTCTTTCTGAGCACGCCCTCCACACTCTAAACCTAAGCAACTTATGCCCTTAGGCCACCCTGGGACTGCCAGAAAAACGGGTCTTGATGAAATAAATCACAGTGAACCCTTGACAGAGCAACGGCTCAAAATAATGATGCATCAGTGGCAGGATTTAAGGCAAGAGGAAACGATTATTTGGAGAGAGCTTCCCAGAACCCCTCAAACTGTACTCCCATATTCCATCTCGGTGTAAAGGGAGCCCTTGGAGTCAGAGAGATCCAAGAGCAAATTCCAAGATCGTCACTAGCTGTGTCCTTAGATAGGTCACCTAACCTCTCTAGGTCTAGGCTTTCCCTATCAGTAAAAGAGGAATAATCACCACCACCACCACCGCTGCCCCCCATGCTTATGTCTCAGAGATAGTCACATGAAATAGGATGCCAGAAGACCTTGTGTTGGTGTTAAAGGGCAAGGAATCACACTAAGCTAGGTAAAAAAAGTATTACTATTTAG
The DNA here is from genome assembly GCA_963573385.1 of Cacajao melanocephalus. NCBI lineage: Eukaryota > Metazoa > Chordata > Mammalia > Primates > Pitheciidae > Cacajao > Cacajao melanocephalus. The sequence continues at coordinate 35,286 of CAUYLG010017456.1, forward strand.
TGTCCTGTCTCAAAACATAACTGCATCTTAACCAGGGCCTTTGGTAACTCAAATCCAAAGGATTAAAGACATCTGGGTGAAAATATTCCCTGACATGGCTAAAAGGGGCAAAACTTAGGGGCTCCTCCCTACCCTGATATTTTCACCTTAAAAAAAGCTTATTTCATGCAGATAGTTGCATGATGAAGGTAAGAAAAGTAAGGAAGTGGTTATGTATTGAGCATTAGAATAGCCCAGGACTGGCCGGGAGCGGTGGCTCATGCCTGTAATCCCAGCACTTTGGGAGGCTGAGGTGGGCAGATCACGAGGTCAAGAGTTCCAGACCAGTATGACCAACATGGAGAAAACCCGTCTCTACTAAAAATACAAAAATCAGCCAGGTGTGGTGGCAGGCACCTGTAATCCCAGCTACTCAGGAGGCTGAGGCAGGAGAATCACTTGAACCCGGGAGGCAGAGGTTGCAGTGAGCTGAGATCATGCCACTGCACTCCAGCCTGAATGACAGAGCAAGACTTGGTTTCCAAAAAAAAAAAAAAAAAAAAAAAAAAAGAATAGCCCAGGACTATTCTAAACACTTGGCATCAATCAGCTCATCCAATGTGCTAGGGCCTTTCACACCCAATCCTGCATTTAACATTCAAATGACCCCGAAAAGCAGGCAGCACAATCACCATCCCACAGGTGAGGAAACAGATATTTTAAGACATTTTGGGAACAAACATGAGATCTGGGGGAGAGTAAAAGGGGCAGCCTGGGCTGTGCTGGGGGAGGGGTGGGACCAGAGGGCTCCATTGAGGCCCGGCATCTGAGATGGATTAGAACTGATCTAAACACACCTGGGGCCACACCAGCAGAGCAAGAGTTCTGGGAACACAGGGCTTAGAAGGCTTGAAACAAACTCCCTCTGAGAGGTCAGGTAGCCGAAGCTGACCCTACCTCTTCCCCCAGGCCACACTCTGAGCTGTGGGCACACAGACCTATTTGCCTGCTCCACCCCCATCCAGCCTAACTTTGGAAAAACTCATTCACATTGAGGTGAATTAGGTGGCAGAGTGCACTTCAAAAGAGGTGTTATATGAACAAGACTTAACTCAGAGCATGAGTGGCTCAAAGGAATTTCTGGCAGCCTGGGGGAGTGGGTCCCCCCCAACAGACTCAGGCCCCCTCCAACCAAGCGCCCTCTGGCCATGCTCTGTGTCTGGAGCTTCAGGGTCAGGCATGTGAACTCAACACATTGTTCCTGAGTGACAATCCTGGGGCAACACCTCCTGAAACCACTAATGCCATTCCTCCCAGGCCTGCACACAAGCAAGGCCATAGGGGCTTCTCGCCACATCCCCCATCTCTGCTCCCTCCTCCTCCGGTGGGGTTGATGGGAGTCTCCAGCACTTCCTGCTTCAAATGAAATGATACATGAAAATACTCAATGCTCTCTGGTTGTAAGGGAAACACGACAAAATTTTAGAGAATGCTGAGTTCATGCCTTCACTGACACTTTTTCCAGATGAAACAGCCATTTCTTCATTGTTCAAAATAAAGTTGGCTCTGCCCTCTCCTACTCAGGATAGTGGGAAGTACCACCTCAGCCAGGATAGGGGACCACTCCTCATCCCTTGGGGTTCTGTAGCCCAGGATATTCAGGGAAGACTGCCAGGACTCAGTTCTTTTCAGGTCTGCGGAGTGAAGAGAAGCCGACAACTCTGAAGGCTGCAGGAGCTGGGTCCTACTGCAGCTCCAAGCTTGCCCACCAGCCCAGTCCTCTCTGGCACCAACAGGCTCCTCGCCTGCAATGCCCATTCCCTCAAGGTCTGTGAGGGCTTGGGACTTCCCACAAAGTCATGGTCCACTCGGCTCTCCCCTCCGTGAGGCCCTCCATGCTGCATGCAATGTATCTCCTCCCCTTCACTCGCCCTCCTGCTTCCGCTGCACCGGCCTTTGGAGTTCAGAGGCATGTTGTAATTTGGTTCGGCAGGTCCCGGGCCCTAGGTCCACAGCCGACCCTGTGGTCTGCTCCTGGGGTCTTCTATGACTCCAGGATGACCAGCTTGCTTCACCCTTCTAAAAGAGAAAACAAAAATGCTCTTGAATTTTTACATCTTGCTAATTTTTTTTTCATGGTGCTTGGAGAATGCAGAATATCAGAAAATTACAATTAATTATCCAAAAAAGTCCTTCAGTTATCCAGTTTCAAGAATCACAGCATTTCAATGCTGACAAATGTCAAAGATCATCTCTAGGGTAGTTTCCTCACTTTGCAGAAGATAAGACCAAACCAGAGACAGAGAGGTACAGGGAGCAGGCCAAGGTCACAAATAGTTCCAGGTGGAATGGGAACTAGAACTCAGATCTTTCTCCTCTCCAAAATTGCTCTGCAAGAAAAAACGGGCAAGCAAAAAATTGGCGGGACAAGGTGGCTCACACCTGCAATCCCAGCACTTCAGGAAGCCAAGGTGAGTGGATCACCTGAGGTCAGGAGTTCGAGACCAGCCTGGCTAACATGGTGAAAACCTATCTCTACTAAAAATACAAAAATTAGCCCGGCATGGTGGCTGAGGCAGGAGAATTGCTTGAACCGGGAGGCAGAGGTTGCAGTGAGCTGAGATTGCACCACAGCACTCCAGCCTGGGTGACACAGTGAGACTCCATCTCAAAAAAACAAACAACAACAAAAAAATCTACCTCTGGCTCAAAGTAACACATGCTCATGTAGCCAGAAATGCTGAACCAATAACTAGGTCTGTCTCCTGCTAGTTTCCACAATAAGGCATTTATGAACACCAGCCCTACCTGTTCTAAATAAATGAATAAAAAACGTAAATGCTAATTGAAGATTAGCATCATCTCCCATCAAAGTTAATGTGCTTTTTGGTTATTTGCAATTCCCTTTTGTAAATCTGAGGAAAACATCATTGCCCAAATTAGCTCTTTTCACTCAACAAAGGCCATATTAGCATTCTGAGGTTTGCGTTTGCCTATTGCTTATTTAGAAAGGTCAGATGAGAAGCTGGTCAAATGACTTCCATTTCACTGAAGAAGGGTAGGGAGCGGGGAGAACTGAAAAACAGAACTCCCCGGGTCCTTCCCCTCTCTCAGTACGGAGCCACAGCGCGGCTGGGAGTAGCAACTACCACAACGGCCTCCCCTGAAGGGCTGGCCCAGGTGGGTGGCACTGATTCAGGTGGCTGCAACGTCTTCTGCCTGGATCTCGGCCCCTGTCCTCTCAGCCCTGCCCAGTATCATCAATGCCAGTTCCAATGTCACCTTCTCTCCTGCCCCCCACTGAAGTGGCCATCATTCCTGTCACTCTCTATGCCACATTTTCACAGCACGTCTCAGCATCTAAGAAGGCTCTTTCATGTCTGCCTGGCTCCCTGGCTGGAACGGAGCTCCACGATCACAGCAACCCTGACACTCATGCATCCCTGAAGCCCCGGCGCTGACACCATAGGTGTTCAATATTTGTTGAAGGAATGGAAGTAGGAAGGAACGTCTGAGGGAGTCAGGGACTCCGGAGTGAGTCCAACAGGGAGAGTGGAAGCTGCACTTGTGGTCTCAAATCTTTTCCAGACTCAAATGTGTTTTAAAAAAAAATCAGTCATTGACATCAGACTCGCATCCAAATCCCAACTATTCCACCAGTGGCAGACTCATTAGGGCAGACGGTTTAACCTCCCAGAGCCTGTTTGCTAAACTGCAAATTGGGAGGAATGATACCAATCAGGTTGAGCGCCTGACTCTAAAACTTGGATCAAAGGGCGGTGACCCCTTCCCAGACTTCGATCATACTGGAAGTTTGGGTCCCAAAGCAGACGCCCTCATCCCCTTGGCTCCGAATGCAGGGAGCTGGTCCCGAGAAGCCCAGGGGAAGCTGAAGGCGTGCGCCCTGGCCCACCCTCCCCACGAACCCCCGCCGCAGCCCCTGCTGGCCCCTTCCGGCCCACGGTGGGTGGCCCCAGGCCTCGCTAGAGTCGCGCCTCTCGGGGTCCCCGCGCAGGGAAGGGTCTAACCAGCAGCTCGCAATCTTTTCGAGGTCCCGAGTCGAACTCCCATGGGGACCTCACGGGCACCATGGCCCCTCGTTCCAAAAATGCACTCGCGCCACGCAGACGCGGCTTGGTAATTTCGGAGGCGGGCGCTGTCCCATGCCGCCGCACCGTTCCAGTAGGCGCCGGACTCTGATCCCTCCGCGCCTAGCCCTCCGCCGCGGAAAGATGCGCAGGCAGCACGCAACACGTGACGGAGCGAGACCGCCACTAGGCGCGCGCAGAAGTTGGGCGGGCGGGAGGAGGGCCTATTTCCCATGGTTCCTTCATATTTGCATATAGGATGCAAGACTATTAGAGGGACAATTAGAATTAACTTGGCCACAAACACAAATATATTGGCACAAAATATGTGATATAGAAAGTTATGATTTTTCAAGTAGTCTGTAATTTAAAAATGTACCACTATGTATTCACCATAGCTGTAAAGTTGCTTGATTTCTCGACTTTATATAGCTTCTGGAAAAGCGTAAGAACCGTGCTCGCTTCGGCAGCACATATACTAAAATTGGAACGATACAGAGAAGATTAGCATGGCCCCTGCGCAAGGATGACACGCAAATTCGTGAAGCGTTCCATATTTTCGCACCAGATTAGATTTTGCTTTTGTTTTTTTGTTGTTTGTTACACCAGGTTTATACTCCGGTACAGTGTTAACCACTGAAAGCACATTTCATTTACAGATTGTACCTTTTGTTTGACGCAGAAAATTTAGTAAGCCCTAGGAGACGGAATAGAAGGCGGTAGGGCCTAGGCAGATTCATCTCTGCGGGCATTTTGCATCTGGTCCTCGGTCCCCAGTTTGCGATCTTTTCCATCTTGCCTCTGCTTCCCTCTGCACAATCCTGAGTATTGCAGTACCTTACACCTAAGGAAATTTCGTTTTGCCAAAGTTGATCCATTTCAGGTCCAAAAATATAACAGGACCTACTGCAACGATAAACATTAGAGGAACTTGCAATGAGACTGACCCAATCCTTTGAGGGAAAAAAAAAAAAAAAAAAAAACTACCACTTAATGAGCGTCTACCATATGTCAAGGGCTTCACCAGTATTTCATTAAAACTGACCAAATAAATAATAAAAGAAAAAAGGTGGAGGCCGGGGGCTGTGGATCACGCCTGTAATCACTTTGGGAGGCCCAGGCGGGCGGATCACCTGTGATCGGGAGTTCGAGACCAGCCTGATCAACATGGAGAAACCCCGTTTCTACTAATAACACAAAAATTAGCCGGGCATGATGGCGGGAGCCTATATTCCCAGATAGTCTGGAGGCTGAGGCAGGAGAATTGCTAGAGCGCGGGAGGTGGAGGTTGCGGTGAGCCGAGATCGTGCCATCCACTTCACTCCAGCCTGGGCAACAACAGCAAAACTCTGTCTCAAAAAAAAAAAAAAAAAAAAAAAAGAAGGAGAAAAGGGGGAGAGGGCAGAAAAATAAAATAATGTTTAAAAAATTCCTAACAGCTTCACCCTGTGGATTTTACTGTCATCATTTTATACCAATCACTGAGAGGTAAAGCCTGATAAGACTTACAGAGGCACAGACCCTGAAAAAATCGGAACCCAGCCCCCAGGTAATTGAATTGCAAAAACACAGTTCCATAAGGTAGGGCAGAAACAGTTCAAGCACGTTCAGATTTCCTTCGATGACCTAGTCAATGTTTTCTGAATTATCTTTCCAAAGAAAAATGGTGCATCTGCTTTGCTAGTGCTTCAGCATGCACGTAGTCCATCTCGTGGGCTCTGTGGCCGCCGGGACCCCAGTCGATTTGCCTCGAGCAGCCGCACAGCTCCCAGCCTCCAGGCGCGCCGCAGGAGGGCGGGTGGTCAGGCCCGCAGCCCCAGAGCCACCCTGGGGCAGCGGCGGGTACTCTGCGAGTGGGCGCGGGGAGCTGCCCGGCAGCGTTCCATTCAGGACCCATTCCTTTTCTCTTCAGTGGAGGTAAAACGAGCTTTTCCAGGTAACAGCCGAAAATAGGGGACTGCGGGATATCTCCGTCTCTTCCTTGGCTCGGGGCCTTCCATATAAGGTGTTAGAGGACAATCTTTGGTGGCTGGATTTCTGTTCTTCCCCTAGAGATACCTGGTTCTTTGGAGGCCACTTGGGCAATTGGGTGAGTAGTTTTAAATGTCTCCGTAGGAATGCCAAACAAGAAAACGACCAAGGTCGGTGTGGCTCCCTCTCCTTCAGCATGGGCAATTCAGACTGGAATATTATTAGTCTATGTGTGTGAAAGGGGGTGTTACGGGGAGTAAAACAGAATCCAAGAGTGAAGGATGAAGGACTTGGCCCAAAAAGGACTGTTCAGATTGTTCTAAAGAAACTGGCCGGTGCGGTGGTGACGCCTGTAATCCCAGCACTTTGGGAGGCCAAGGTGGGCGGATCACGAGGTCAAGAGATCGAGACCATCCTGGCCAACACGGTGAAACCCCGTTTCTACTAAAAATACCAAAAAATTAGCCTGGCGTGGTGGCACGCGCCTGTGGTCCCAGCTACTCGGGAGGCTGAGGTGGAAGAATCGCTTGAACCCAGGAGGCGGAGGTTGCAATGAGCCGAGACTGCACCACTGCACTCCAACCTGGTGACAGAGCAAGACTCTGTCTCAAAAAAAAAAAAAGAGAGAAAGAAAGAGGGAGATGGGCGGAACACGAGGTCAGAAGTTCGAGACCAGCCTGGCCAACATGGTGAAACGCCCGTCAAGAAAGAAAGAAGGGAAAGAAACTTGTCTCAGAACAGAAATTAGGAAAGACATAGGCAATTCCTAGTCCCAGGAAATCCAGAAACCTGGCTACTTCCCTTGCTCTGCGCTAACCGGCTGAGGGAAATTGGGCAGTCCTCTTTGGACACATACAGTAATGAGAGCATTGGGTTGCAGGATGCCTTTCCAACCTGCATGCTTGCAGATTCTTATGAATGTGTCTCCAGAAAGCTCAATAGTCCCGGCTTGAAAAAGCACTGGTTCATCCTCCTTTCTGGGCCCCTGGAGGAGAGGAGGGTGATGGACTGGGGTCCATTTCGGGACTCTTTAAAAGCATTCCTGGCTTGAGTCTCAGGAAAGTGAACTCAGAGGGAGTTGTAATCTTAGCACAAACACCAATACAATAGCAGTTCTTGTATACCAGGAGCTGTTCTCAGTGCTTTACACATATTAACAGAAAACAGTTCTATGAAGTAGATACTGTTAATTTCCCTATGTTATAGATGAGGAAGCTGAGGCACAGAGAGATTCAGCAACTTGCCCAGTGTCACTCATCAATGGCAGAGCAGCATTGAGACCTCAGTAAATCTGGCTCCAGAGTCTGTGCTCTTAACGAAACATCTGAGGATAGAGAGGGGGGAGATGAGGCTGTTTAGAATTCACGGGAAGAACATGCAGATCCAGTTCTGCTTTTGTTGCTGTTGTGAATTCAAGGCAGGAGTCACATGTTTGCAACGGATCAAGGCTTTAGAGCAGGGTAGCTAGGAATGGGTGGACCTGTGTGACAGTGACCTGGAAAAATATAACAGAATGAAGGAGTGCCCTCTTTAAGACATAGTTGGAACAGGAAGAAATTTTTCCTATTGTAGGTTAACAATCACTTACCTGACACCTGCTCCCAAAACTAATCCTATTGATGAAGGATCTTTCTGAGCAGTAAGCCTGTGTTTAATTAACCTTATGCAAATGAGCTTAATTGCTTCTCAGTGGCTGTTGTCCAGAAGCACCTAGGGATTCCTTCCCTCAGATATTTTCAGCACCTAGATGAACTGCAAAGTTGGAAGCCATTCATCTAGACATGTGTTGTGTGCCTGTGGAGCCCTGGGCCCTGTGGTGAAGATTGCAAGAAAGAGCAAGGTGTGACCCCTGCTGTCCACGTACTTTCACTCTTAGGGCAACAGACACAACCAAGGATAACAAAAGGAGGTGAGTGCCCTGCTAGCCTCATGAGCCAAATGCCACTAGAACAGAGTCACCTGTGTTCCAGGAGTTGAGGGGTCTTCTCAGTGGTACTTTTGCACACAGGTTATCCTGATTTGCAGAGGAAATGGAGATGGGAAGGGACTTACTGCTTTCTTCCATGGGAGTGAAAAATAAAGCCACTTGATGCTGTCCCCAACGGCGGCTCCAACTTTGCTCAGTTTCTCACTCTGGATTTGCCAGGACAGGTGGTGATAGAGATCATCTGTCCCACTGCCACTCCCAAGAGGCGTCCCGGCTTCCTCTGGATAAGAGGCATGTTTACCTGGTCCCTTACCCCAGACCTTGGGCTCCAGAGCCAGACCTCCTGTAGGCACGGCTGGGGGCCAGGATAACACCCTGGGAGAACAGCCCGGAGGACATTCTGTGCCCAACTGCCTCCTCCCAATTTCCAGGCCCCACTTTTTCTCCCTGGGAGCCCAGGCACCCTAGTCTGGGCCTTCGGGCGTTGGCTGTAATGCCTAAAATCTGTCGCAAGGTGGCAACATTGTGGCGAGAAATAGACTTTAAAAACCATGCGGTGTTTTTCAAAGCATATTTTCCCTATTAATGTTTCATTTAACTTAATTAGAATCTGGTAAACTAATTAAAGTAGCTACGAGCCCTGCAATCAGCAATAATTCATATAATTATTGATAATTACATCCATACCAATCGTTTGGTTATTAACATTTTGGGGGGAACAAACCACTTCTGAAGGGACTCGAAGCCCAGGAGGGTTTTTGCGACTGAGCTTTCTGGGTCGGATCCGCCCACGACTCCAGTCCGCAGAGATTTCGGCCCAGATGGGGGCGCCCCATCCTCAGCCTCCTAAGAGCTTTTTCAGTTTGTGGGAGTTGGGAAGGAAGGGTGGGAAGGAGCATTTGCCAGGTTCCTCTGTAGGGCTGCAGCCACCGATCTTCCTGCCTGGGTGGTAATGGTTATGCCTATTTTACAGAGAAGGAAAGTGCGGCTTCCAAAGGTGCAGTCCGCAGTGGGGAAAGGTGCCGGCAAACTCCCACACCCGCTCTGTCCCGCCCCGTCGCAGTTCCGCTGGCCCTGGCACGCCCTGGGGACTCCAATCTCTTCCTCTCTGGACCTCAGTTTCGCCGCGGGTCCAGCGGAGAACGGATCTGGTGGGTCTCACGCATATGAAACGTTCCCGCTCCCTAGAGGGGCCCTGCCTGGAGATGGCGTGTCCGGAGGCGACGCCTCGCCGAGTGCCCGGCGCTCTCACTGCTGTTATCTCCCTCGTGTCCGCTCTGGGCTTAGCCCTTGGAACATCCTGGGACTCGAGGGCTCCGAGCCCCAGCGCAAAGGACTCTAGGGTCTGGCTTCCTGGCTATACGGTGCCGCGGGACTCCTCGTTTGCACAGCTTCGGGAGGTCCAGAGAGCGCCCCTACTCGCCGGCTCCTTCCGAGGCCCCCCCCAAGACAATCCACCACGAAACTTCCCGGTCCGCACAGTCCAGGGCTCCCGGTCCAGAGCTGCCGCCGGCCGGTGGCTCGGGGCTTGCCGCCCACCTCCAGGGTCTGCGTCGCGCTGGGCGAGCTCTGAGTGGGGGACTGAGGGCGGGAGGGCAGGGCACTGGCCCCAAGGGCGCTTCTACGAGCCACATGGACTGAGGCCTGCGTCCTCCGTCCTTATTTCATAGAGGCCTAAACGGAGACCCAGGAAAGAAAAAAGGGCGCGACGCGGGACACCCTCCAGCCAGCCGATGACAAGACTCAATGATTCCCAGTGCCAGGCGCTCTCTCCTACTCCATCCACACTCTTACCCTCAAAAGGACTGTTCTGCAGTTTAACAGATGACGTGGTCATCTGTAGTCCAAGCGGCAGCTGCGCTGTGGAAACTGAGGCCGCTGGAAGGCCAGACCCGGACGTCAGACACACCAGCCAAGGCCTGGCGAGTCCTTAGCCCATCTAGGACGGAACAGAAAATGCGGGCTGGGCTCCCTCCTTTCGGGTAGCGGCAGGGCAGACGACAGGGCATCTGTGACATAGCTCTCCAAGTCGCGATTTCCTTTCCAGGCCTGCCAGGCAGAGACCCACTTTACGCCCTGTGCCCCCCACACCACCCCAGCGCTCCCAGGCCAGGCCGGCGGTGCCCGCGCCATCTAAAGGGACAAATCTGGTTGAGCCTGGGATTCCTGGCAGGGCACCCTGTGAACGCCCTGGAGGTAACTTCCCCAGTGTGGCAGGCGTGGAAATGGGCCTGGATGAACCCTCGTCCCCTTCGAACGCTGGAAGGAAGAGCCGGGGGCCGCTGCTCTAAGGACCGTGACCTAAGGCCTCTCCTCCATCCCGGGCCCAAGGGAGGGTCCTAAACACGGAGAGAGAGTGCTCTGTGGGGGAAAACTGTGTCTGGAGGGGGACAGTGGAGAGGTTGAGCGCTCTCTGCTGCCCACCTGAGCAGGCGCGATTCTGACCCCGGGTGCTCCAGAACCCGCCGGGCGGCTCCCACCCCCACCTGTTGCACAGTGCTCCGCTCGCTCCGCTCTGCCGGCGCACTCCCACCTCTCCGTAGCCACAGAAGTGACATCTTTTTTTTTATTATTATTATTAAAAACAAAAGTCGCGGGTACAGGGTGGTCTCCCCAAACAGGCTCCAGGTGGTTGCCATCTCGTGAGTCAGTTGTCGCCTTTTTAAAGTGCTGTTACATCAAGAGGTTACAACAAAAAGACAAAGCAAAATCCAAAGGGGAATGCAAAACGGGACTGGAAGTGGGTCCAGAAGGAAGAAAAGTAACTTACAGCATTAATAAAGTGAACCTAATACTGAACCGAGAGACTCACAGTACATTTATATCCATTGCACATAGCCACTTTGTCATTGGGAACAGGAGTTTCAGAAGTAGACGGGACAGGGAGTGCGGGGCCGGCGCCAGCGAAGTTACTACAACGTATTCACAATCTGATTCTAGGCTATACATTGGGAGGAGGGCGCTCTCCCCTCCCCGCCTCTCGCGGTCCAGTTAACCCCTTGAGGTTCGATGCCCTGGAGTTCAAACGGGGTAGGGGGATTTGAGGCGTGAGGCGGTATTTACACTTGGAAACCGAGCCGGGGCCCTGAACTGGGACGCCCGGGAGGGGGCGGGCAAGGCCGGGGAGCCCGGGAGGAAGGCGGGCGGACGGGCGGCTGTATTTACATCGGTCGGGTCTGAATGGCTTGTTCCTCGCTCAGGGCAGCCGCGGCAGCCGGTATTTACAAGGAGCAGCATGGCTTGAGGGCGCAGGGGTGGGGCTGGGCTGGCGCTAGGGCAACAGCGGGGGCTTGAAGGAGCAGTTGCCAGTGCAGTGGCGGGGCGTCAGCATCTTGCAGGAGAAGTGGTGCAGGGCATCGTGGGCTTCTGGGGAGAGAGTCGCGAGGGTCACTCTGGGTGCCTCTCTGGGCTCACCTCGCCGCGCAGTCCACCCTTTCCCCTCCCCGGCCTTACCCAACCCTCTGGGGTCAGGGAATCTTAACGGAGCGGATCCGGAGGACGAAGGAGGATAGGACAAAGGCTGGTGAATTCAGAACCACTGCTCTGGCTCAGTAGCCCCGTTTTACAGAATAGGAAACTGAGGCACAGTAAGAGAGGTATCAACTTTCTCAAAGCCAGATTTGGTACTAGAAGGCAGATTTTCTGACGCCCAAAGCCCAAGGGGCTCCTTTCTCTTTACCCCACCGTCCTAGAATAATCTTCCCGTTAAAATATTTCCTCCCTCTCAGACTCTGATCCCTGTGGATCGTGGCCTTCCTTACTAGCCCCACTATTCATTCATTTACTTGACAGCACGGCCAGCACCCAGCACCACTCCTATCTTTGTTTCCCGCCTTCCGCACCTTTCAATTTCTGCTGGATGGCATAGCGCGCCTTCCGCTCCTGGTCGAGTTCGTTACACAAGGTATCTGGAAGACAAAGGGAGGGGGCCAGTGAGGAAACGCGGACCATCCTTCGAAGGGCCGGGGTCACAGCCCGGGCTTCCTCCTCTCGTCAGGGCGCAGCTCCGCACCGAAACAACTCCAGGAACGGGGGAGGGGTACCGGAGCTCCTAACTGCAGACTAGCGGAGGAAGGAAATGGCCTGGGATGGTGCTTAAAGGCAGACGGATCTAACCAAAATTAAAGCAAACTTAGGCATTACTTCCCAGGTAATTTTACGCCTCGATTTTTAATTTAGAAACCATGGAAATTGCCGCGATAAGAAGTTCAATCACTCCATGTAATGATGCCTGCAAGCCGTTTCCCGGGCTCGCTTGCCATTCTGAGGCTAATCAGAGTATACAAAGGATATTAAATAAAAAAAAATAATTGTTAAATTACCTTCCATTTAAATCCAAATGACTGAGCCAACATTGCGGCTCCTGCCAGACGAGAGGCAGTTACGGCCCGTGCACGCGCTCACCTGACTCCCGTCTTACCTCTGACAATTTGCAGCTGTTGCACCATTTCTTCTCGATAAGCCAATTCCCTCTTCATTTGATCCTGAAAATTATCTGTGCAAATTGATTAAGTGAGAGCTGTTACGCACAGCCCCCTCCCCCAGTTCCGTTTTCTTATTCCTTGCCCCCCCTTTTACCCCTACCCCCACCCCCATCCAGCCATTTGCGAGCAACCCTGGAAAAGGACAGTTTCTTAGCTCCTGCAGGGCACCTAGTGCTAGTTGCCTGGCACCTGGCTGGCTTTTGGAGTAGGTCGGGGCACCCTGGTGGAAGGCTGGTGATGAGGTGGGGTGAGGCAGGATGGGAATGGGTACCTTTGAGACTCTGAAATTCCCGTTCCAGCTTCTTGCGGAGCTCCATTTGCTCCAGGAGCAGTTTTTGCAATTCATCTGTGAAAGGGGAAAAGTGAGAGGTAAAGTGGGAGGTAAAGTAGGGTTATTTGGAGCTCAGGGGACCTAGAAAGCACCCAGGTTCTGCCCTGGCCAACATCCCTGAGAGGAGAGTTGAGGAGGATGACCAGTAGGTGGAGGCCCTCCACTCTCTGGCTTTACCAACTGCTTTCAAAGGATTTGGGTGAAGAAACTGGGCTGTGGGGTGGGATGCCCAGGAGAATAAATTCAGGACTGCGGAATCTAGGTCCTGGCTTCAGGAACTATGCAGCTGGGCAACTACTTTAAATTGTTCCTAACTCCCTAACCTAAGAGGCTGGCCCACTGAAACTTGATTTCCTAATTCAAGTGATATACGCCTCCCCCCACCCACACACACCCCTTTCACTATAAATCAGGGAGGCTCTGGTTAGAGCCTTGGAGACCTTTCCCAGAAAAATACACATACAACAGTTTGCCTACAATTTCAGGAGGTCTGAAGACTGCTAAACCCATGCTAAGAACTCTCAATATAAAGCACCAATGATTTTTGAAGGTAATGGCATTTCCTGTAAATCTTTAGGAAGAATGGAAGACCACCAATGCTTGTCTTCCTCCTGCCACCAATTCTCAAGACCACCTATGGGCTAGTTGTGGGGCAGGGAGCTAGGTGTAGAGGCCTCTGTTAGTGCCCTCAGAACCAACTCCAGAGGGAAAGACATGGCACCTGCCCTGACCGTGAGGTCTTTGGTATCTGGGCCCTCCCCCAGGAGAGGCGCCTCTTAAATGCAAGAATGGAAGGTAAAGGGCCAAGTGGGGCTAGAAGCTCCTCTGCTCTGCACCTCAAGCCGTAGACTCCCCCTGGCAGGCTGAGCAGTAACATGGGATCCCCATTCTGCAAACAAGCTCCATCCTCACTCCATTTAGGGTAAGGTGGAGGTAGTTATATGTTAATTCCGGGAAAGAGGAAAAACACCTCTCACATATTCCTAAAATAAATGCTTCCCTGCAATCCTGCATTGAAGTCCTGTTTTCCATTGAGTTTAGGAGACCCAGACTGTCCTGTCTGATTGTTCATAGGCATCAAGTTCTGACCACATTATTCATTTCTCTTTTCTCGCTCGGCTATTCAGACAGACCTGGGCCTTGGGAACCCAAACTTTCAATACACTTCTGGGGGATTTTTTTACTCCCATGCTCTACCCTCACATACATACCTCTGTGCCAGGATAATGTGTCCAGAGGATCCTACTTTCTACCCAATGAAAGGGAAACTGTTCCCCTCCAAGGCCAGGTCTTTTCCACACTCACCCCCTACAGGGATAACACCCATCTGCAGGAATGGCCCATCGCCCTCAAGCACAGTGTACCCCTTTTCCACAAATTTAGCCTCACCTCTAGCCAGGTTCTCGATATCTTTCTCCACCAGCTGAGTTCCTGTGACATCCAAGGTAAGCCCATCTTCGCCTGGGATGCAAGGGCAGGTAAGAGGAGTTCTGTCCTGGGAGAGCCCTTGAGAGGGGAGGGGTGAGCTTCCCAGGAACCAGGGCAAGTCAGGGACCTACCCTAGACGTTCTGCCTTTGGAGGAGACAGTTACAGGCATCCAGCACTGCCCACCTTCTAAGACATAACGGTACTGAGTAGGGTCGTGAACCCTGAAGGAGGGGACCCAGGGAAGATGGGCCATCTAAGGGCTGGAAGTGCCCTTTGACCTATTTTTCGTAGGTGAGGACGGCCCTCCATTTCCTTTTAGTACATCATCTGCCCTTACCTGAAAGAACCTCAAACCCACAAAGGAGGCAACAACTCAGAAAACCTGGCCTGCACCCTGCTCGCGTTAAATACTTATCTGCTTGCCGAGAAAAAAACTGGCAACTGCTTACGCTTGATTAAAGGGCTTTCTCTCAAGCCTCTGAGAACCTGGGCAACCTGGGTCCCAGCTCCCGGGTGCAGTGGGGCGCGAGGGGTCCAAGGGCTCACCTCTGTCTGTATTTGCAGGACTTGGCTGGGAGATACTCCTTTGGTCTAGATAGGATTTCCTCGTTTCCAAATCATCGGCGGGCGAGTGATTGTCTTCCTTATCTGGCTCTTGAAGGCAATAAACCGAGTTTCAAAGAGAGGCAAAGAAACCGTGACCCGGATACTGCCAGAGCTGCCGCGGTCGGGGCGCCAGGGCCCTAATTAAAAGCGGCGTGGCGGCCTCTGGTTCCCAGCTTTGCGCCCAGGCGCGCGCCCTGAGGCTTTGCGCCGGGGACCACCCCCCTCCGCCGCGCGTGGTCGGCTCATCTCCGGGCTTCACGCCCCTGCTCTAGCCCCTTGGAAAAGAGCAAGACGAGCAGCTGAGTCCACCAGGGACGAGCGACCTACATCGCGCGCAGATACTAGGGCACCGCGAGCGCGCGTGGCCGCCGGGTCTGTCCGCGCGACACCTGCGGAGGACGCGGCCCAGGCCGCAACCTTCGGGGTGGGTGGGGGGACATCGTCTGGGGCTCGGCTGCCTCGACCTGCCCGAATTTCCGAGACCCTCAACCCCTCCTCTGCGAGGAACCTGGTAAGGCGCGCAAGTGCAGGGCGGCCCCTACCACCCCGCGAGGGGCCTCAGCTACCCTGGCGCTTCTGGGGTACCCAAGCGAACGGCCAAGTGCCCCTATCCTCCGCCCGAACCCTGCTTGGCCAAAGGGGACCTCGCGGCCAAACACACTTGCTGAATAAATGAGAGGACTTGAAGGAGATGTCGGGAGTGATTTTGTTAAGGGTTTAACGCAGTGTCTGGGTGTGCCTGTGGTGGAGAGGGCCTGTTGTCACTGTTGTTTTTAAGTAACCAAAGGTTGGAAGTTGTTAGGAGTACTCGCTTAGCTTCCTTGTTTTCATTATATTTCCTTCCCTCTCCCTCTTTCTCTGCGTCTCTCTCCTTGTCTTTTTTCTCAGGCCTTCCTTGACCCCGGCCCTCTGCCTGCGGTCCCCCATTACAGTGGCGAGCGGCCGCGACAGGAGTTACCGTGGGCCTCAGGGGTGCAGAGGTAGGAGGCCGCGGGCCCCAGCGCCACCGCCGCGCTCTTCACTTGCTCGTCCCTCTCGGGCGCGTACACCTGCGGCGGCCGAGAAATGACAGGCGATTAGGGGGGGCGCCCTGAGGCAGCCCGAAGCCGCCCAGCCCTACCCCGTGGGCAAGAGGGAAAGGAGGGTGGCGGATGTTGGTGCGCCTGCTGGACGTGAGCGCCCCGGGCAGCAGTGACGCACGCGGCGCACCCTCACTCCCTTGTAGATTCAGGGTAATTATTAGCGCCTGCGGGAAAATTACTCTAAACACAAAGCGGCTCCCAAGCCACGGGCCGTTCAAAGTCTCCTCCACCCTCAGCACCCGCCTCCTTTTAGGCGTTTTCCCTCCCGCCCGTGCCCCGTCCCCGGCATAAATGACGCCTTTCGCATCCGGTTAATGATTCGTGTTTTAATGAACCGAATGTACAGGTGTGCGCACCCACTTTCAAAACAGCTAACGACTCCAGCCTGGCTGCATCCTGCCCCTCAAGCCCCCCCTCCCACCCCGCACGCGGTCCCGAGGCAGCTTCCCATCAACGAACACTGTGGTTCCCAAGCGGGAGTGCGAAGAGATTCGGAAAACTGGGAGTTGGGATGGTGGGAGATTCCGGGGACCCGGTACTGCTGGGGCCCGACTTGGGGAGAGGCCACACTGTTCTCTTTTCTGCTCTTCCCTGGGGCTCTGATGCCCACCCAGGCGAGCGCTTTGCTTTGGCTTTGGGTTCGTTTCTCACCCCCTCTTTCTTCCCTCACACCCCTTTTCTGTCTCTTTTTCTGTCTCTGGCAGTCTCTGCCGGTCTCCTCCCCACTCCCATCAACAAAAACAAAGCACACCTGTTCCCCAGTCCGCCCCCTGCCCCCAGCTTCCGGCTTCCGAAACCTTCACTGGAGGGTGCGGCTGGGCCCAGCTTCGTAGCACGCCCGAGGCTGGGTTTGCGGAGAGTGGCCTGGGCCTGCTGCTCCGACGCCTACGCAGAGCAAAATTCCCGTCCTCCTACCGGCCCCGCAGGCCTGCGGCGCACAGGGTAAGTGGGAAGGCGCCACCGGCAGGGTGGGCATGGGGCTCACCTTGGCCGGAGCGAGGCCTCCTAGGGGCCCGCAAGGCTCTCGCAGCTCGTAGCCGCCGCCGCTTGGCGGGCTCCTCTCAGGTCTCCGCACCACGTCATCGGCCGCCAAGTCCCCAAATGCAGGCCGGCCGGCTGGGGGTGGCCCGAGGTGGCGCCGGGGGCGGGGACTGCCGCCGTCGGGAGAGTCCGTGGGACCGTCCGCGCCCGAGGAGGTGGCTGACGGGGGTCCAGTGGGCTGGTCACCGTCTGGGCCACCCCCCGCGCTGGGTGCACTGGGCTCGGTCTCGTCCTGGGCGCCTTCGTCGTCGGGGAAGCGGTTGGATTCCACGTCCACCTCCGGCTCATCCGCCGTGTCCACGTCGGGCGAGGCGGAATGGTAGCTGGAGCTGCCCTCGCTCAGAAAGTCCGGGCTCACGTAGCCGCCGCCCCCCGCGCCAGGTCCCGGCCCGCGAGCAGGCCCGGCGCCGTACGCCTCCCGGGCGCTACCGTAGAGCTTAGCGATGCTCTCTGTGTCTTTGACCACTGGCCGGAAGGCCGACACGTAGGAGCCTTTGCGTGCGGGCGGCGGGGGCAGCGGGGCCAGGGGCGGGGGCAGGGCCTCGTCCGCGCCGTCTTCGTCCAGGGGCCCGCGGGACAGAGCGCTCGGGCAGCGCTCCTCCGCGCCAAGGCCGCCCTCTTTGGCTGGCTCGGGACCGTCCAGGGGCTCTGGGCCACCGCTGCCAGCAGCTGCCGCCGCCGCCGCTGCTGCCGCAGCCACTGCTGCCGCCACGGCCTTGGCTTGGCTCTGCGCAGCGGGATAGGACGGTACCGGGAGGCTGCCTGCTGCTGGCCAGAACATGGGAAACGTCGGGTACACTGTGGCGGCGGCAGCCGCTGCAGCCACGGCCGCTGCGTCCTTGGCTGCCCCGGAGGGTTGGTGCCCCCAGAACATAGCGCCGCCGCCCGGGCCCGCGCCTGCCCCCGGGGGCAAGTGGCTGGTTCCCGGGCCCCCAGCGCCCCCGCCAGTGCCCGCGCTGCCGCCGCCGCCGCCGCCCCCAGTGCCAGGACCGCCCTTTGGCTCGCCCGCGCCTAAAACTGGGTCGTCCTTTTTGGGGCATAGGCCAAAGGCCGTAGGGAAGCCGTAAGGATGGGGGAAAAGTGGTGGGGGCAGCTTTTGCAGGAGCCCAAAGCCTTTGCTGGGAACCGGGATCACCGGGTAGCTTCGTACGCCGGCACCGCCACCGGGCCCTCCTGGGCCCGCCGGGCCACTAGCTCCGGTCGCCAGGCCAAGTCCGCGCTGCGGGTGGGGAGGAGGTGGCCCCGGAGGCCCAGCAGCCTCATCTTCGCCACAGCGCAGGCTTTTGTGGGGCGGCGGGCCTGGGGCCATCTCAGCATTGCATCCTGGGCCGCCACCGCCGCCAGCACCACCCTTCCCCTGCCCACCCGACCCGCCATTAACACCGCCTCCGCCGCCTCCTTGTAGCGAGAAGGTCCTCTTGCGCGTGCCGCCATTAAACATGGCCTTGACGTCCTCCCAAGCATGGCTCAGTTCGTCTGTGGCCGACTTGTCACTGAGTTTGAGGTGACGACGCCAGGAGTTGAAGTTGGCGGCATCGGGCTGTGTGTACTTGGCGTCGGGTGTGCGGTGCGAGTGGAAGATGAACTTGTTGGGCGAGAAGTACATGCTGCAGTAGCCGCACTTGATGCACTTGGCACGCGAGCTGTTGTAACGCGCAGGGATGAAGCTACCGCGCGAGCCCCACGCGCACTCATGCACCACGTCGAAGGCGAAGTTCTCGGGCAGCTTGGGTGGCTTGTGTTCGCCCAGGAACGACTTGCACAGGCGTTCGGCCTCTCGCTTGGTGATCATGCCGCAGCGGCGCGACGAGATGGGCATGGCCCCGGCCCGACGCAGAATCTCCAGCTGTACGGGCGTGCACTGCACGCACGTGATGCCCAGGGCCACGCGTCGGTTGTGGATCTCATTGTAGCTGTAGTTCTTGAGGAGGGTATTGGAGATCTGCGCCAGGCACAGGCGCTCCTGGCCGTCGATGACCAGCGACACAATTGGTACCCCGTACAGCGACGTTTCGCCCACCTGGTTGGGTTTGAGAGCGGTGGAGCCCGAGTACGGCTGCAGCTCCTGCTTGGAGTTGGGCGAGGAGCTGCCCTCGCGCCCCGGCCCCAGCTGAGTGGTGAGAGCCTCCATGCCGCCGCTCCTGCGAAATAGAGAAAGCAGAGAGCAGATGAGCCATTTTCAGAGCCGCTGCCAAGGCTCAGGCCCGCCCAGCGGGGCGCGCCGAGTAGGGCGCGCGGGGGATACTTGGCAGTGGGGAGTCCAAACTCATTCACCCCCTGGGTGGGCGTCTTTTGTTATTCAGACCCCTGTTGGCGCCGTAACAAAAGCCCCCAGGGTTTGGGGGAGGAGAAGGGGTAATGGAGACCTCAGGAATGTCCTGGCTGCAAGGAACCCAATCCCGTTTTCGGACTGAGGAGCAAGTGAAACCCAGATACGCAGAGTGACTTGCCCAAGGCCACACAGCAAAGCCATGGCCGAATCCAGGCTTTTTCGGCGCCCAGATCCGTGCGCCTCCGGCAACCCTCGCAGCCGGTCCTGTCGGCCCGGGTCCTGAAGCCCGGACTTCGGGGACCTGCCGCCCCTCTGCTCAGTCGCGCATGCACGTGAGCGGGCGGGGGCAGTGCGAGGAGGGGTGGGGAGGTGGGGGAGGGGCAGTCACTGCCCATCTCCAGACAGCAGGGGGTGGAGGGGGGTGGGGAGGAGGAGGGAACCGGGTCTGCCCGCGAAGGAGAAAGGCGGAGGCTATCGCTGTTCGCGGTGCTGAACCCGACCGTCTCCGAAGCGCTCCGTGCGCGCCCGGACCTAGGGCGGCCCCCACCACACACATCTCGGTGCCGAGCCGGCTTCAGGGGACAGCATTGCCAGTTTCCACAAACCCGAGCTTCTCCTCTCATGCCTGGCGCCTACGTTCGTTGAGCAGAAAGATTTCGGCTGGATATATAATCATTTTCTTTCCAGCTGTAAGTGAGACCAGGATCTGCAGTTCTAACCACATTTTCTGCATTTTTAGCTGTGTTCCAGACCAAAGCTGGTTTCCACCGAGGTCAGCGCATGGGACAGAAAGGTTCTCAAGGAACTTTGTTGGTTGTCGCTTCTTAGCTTCCAGTCGCCCAGTCCCTGAGCTTTCCTTCTTCAAATATGCCTTTCCCACTTGGGCCAACTGCAGGCTCCAGGGCCCTGGGCTTCCTCTTTGAGGGGTATCTCCTCTCTGAGTATCTTTCATGCCCCGCTGTCCCGGCTCATATGCGCTGGAAGGAATCTCGGCCATCTTCGTAGCCACTGCAAGGCTCCAGGCACAAAAGTTGCTGCTAGCCCTGAACTTTGCCCTCCGGCTGAGGCAGAGAGGGAGCTGTGCAGGCAGACCTCAGCAGCGGGGACACTTGGGGACTGATGTTTGGGGCCCTGTAGGTCGTCCGGTTCAGCTACGTGTCCTCAGACAAGCCAGGCTCGGATCCGGCCCAAGGCTGCAGGCGCTCCTGCGGCCAGGGCGCCCAACCCTGAGGTCCCCTCCCCTGAAGTCGGCCCTGAAGGTAAATCCATTTTCAGAGGGGCAGCTCCATACAGACAAGGGATCCCAGTTCAAAAGCCTTCAGCATGGAGACTGGCATTTTCTGTTTATCAGTCTCTCTCTCTCTCTCTCTCTCTGTCTGTCTGTCTCTGTCTCTGTCTCTCTCTTCCTCTCTATTTATCTAGGAGCCCCTCATTTGTCGATCTTATCTGTCCCTGAGCTGTCTTTGCCAGCTCGCTCCTCTGTCATCTGTTTTGTACCTTCTTCAAGTATCAAGCTATTTATATATTATCTGTCTGTTCCATCTTTATCTCCGAGGATTGAACTAAAATAAGTTGACCCTCATTTCCCGTTGAGGTCTTTTGTATCATTTTAGGAGGCAAAAACACTATCCTAACTCCCCGGCTGACAAGCCCCGCGCCCTCCTGGAGGGCGCGCGGCGCCGGGAAATGACAGCTGCTCGGTTTCTCGAAATCGGCAACTGTGCCTGGCCCGCATACAGTGAAGAGAGCGCCCGAACCGAGAGCGTTCCCCAGTTCAGAAACGTGGATCTCTGCGCGGTTTTCCCTAAGTGAGAAGAGGGGGATCCGGGCCCGGAGTCAAAAGAAGGGGGGGCCCTAAGAAAGGAACGAAATTTCGGGGGCCAAAGCGGAAAGCACAGGCGAAGGGCCATACGCAGCGACAAGGAGCAGCAGCCAGAGCAGCTTGGGGGATTCTTGTCAGCTCCCGGAGCTTGAGGGGCGAGCTTGGGGAGGGCAGCGAAGCGGGAGACGGGCAGTGGTGGGAGTGAGGCGGTGGAGTCGTTAGGTATAACCATAAAAACAGCCACAGGAGCCCAAATCAGAACTAAACGAAAAAAAGCTGCAGGGGCAGGGCGCGGGGGCGGCGGGCTACCGGACGCGTGTACTCACAGTGCGGCGGCGGCTGGAGCCGGGCTAGCGGTGCGCAGAGGTGCGCGGCGGGAGGAGCGGCGGGCGGGAGTCCGGGCTCCGCCGGGCTCTCCGGGTGACGGCGCGGCCCCTCCCCGCGCGCGCGCACAGCCGCGCTCCCACCCGCGGCCCCTCCCGCTCTCAGCGGGCACGGGGCGCCGGGGTCCCGGGCGCGGAGGTGCGAACCCTGAGCCGTTGACCCCGAGGCCGGGGACTGGCCGGAAGAAGAGGCCGAAGCCTGGAGCGCATGGCGCGGCGGCGGGGACAGCGCAGTCACAGCCCGAGTGGCGGGGCGGGCGCGCCTGACAGCTGCGAGCCGGGGCGCCACACCCACCGCCCGCGCAGTCGCTAGCGCCCTCCCTGGGTCCGCCCGCCCGCGGGCCACGCGCGGCGCCCGCCGCCTCCCAGCAGCCCCAGGGCCTGCACGCCCCAGGTAAGCGGCCGCACACCTGCGTCCAGCGCCCTGCACCTGCGTCCCGCTCTAGCTGGAGAGGCCAGGAGGGAGGAAAGGCCCTGGGGCCAAAAAGTTTGTACCCAAGAACGAAGTGGGGAGGGCCCAGTGCTCCCGGCCAAGGAGCCAGTTTTGTTCTGGGCCAGGACCGGGTGATGGGGCTAAGGGGGACTCAAGAGGAACGGGCGCAGGGAGGAGTACTTCACTTTCCGACTGCAGGCGAGGGCCAGTGTGGTGGAGCCTAGAGTGGCCCAGGGGAACTAGTAGGGTCACCAGAGTCCGTGACAGAGACTTGGGTGCCGGGAAGCAGGGATGGTAGCCGGGAAGGAGCAGATCTGCCTCCCCCATGCTCCTGACTTCGGTGGGAGGTATCAGGAGAGCTCTAACCTGGGGAGGGGCGTTCTCCCGTTTCTGTCCCTGGGCAGGTGACTTGGGAACTAGGTTTGGGGAGCTCTAAGCCTGAATGCCCCCCCTTGCCATCGCCAACAGGCCCAGGGCAGGAGCCAAGTGATTGTTGGTAGTGATCTGAGGTCAACTACTCTCTAAACGCTGCTAACCCAGTTTCCCGATGGGGGAGGTCCAGTCCCCTGACGCTACAGACGCCCCTGGGTACCTCCTCTCTCTCCTCAAAGCTCCATTTCTTTCCACCCCTCTCCGCTCTCTCTCAGTCGGTCTCTCCATCTTCACCATTCTTTTCCCTAATGCCCCATTAGGTCCCCTTCTCTTCCTCTCAGTCTGTCTCTACTTCTTCATTTGAGTTACCGGTCGTACCCCGCCCCTGTTTGCCCGCACCCGGGCGCCCCATCGGCCTCTTCCACCCACCCCCCCGCCCCCCTGGCATTAAGTGTCCTTAATGGACACGTTAATTAAACTGTAATTAATCATACTGTCCGGCCCAAGTTTGAACAATTACCCTAATCAAACAGAAGTTAATAATGGCAGGGATGGCCTGGGGCGCGGCGAGCCGCCTGGGCAGGGGGCGCAGCGGCCACAGCGGCTACCGGCGGTGGCAGCAGCAGCGAACACAGCCTGTCCTTGGAATCCGGGAGGCGCCATAAATCTTCCGCGGGTAGCGGCGCGGGGTCGCCTTCGCCCCCATCGTCTCCTATTTCCCTCAGGCTACTGGGCATGGGCCCCCTTCCCTCCTGCGTTGCAGCTCCTCTGGGGCGTGTCTCCCCTTTTCCTTCACTTCTCCCCTCTCTCCTTTTCTCTCCTGGCTCGAAGAGACCCTGGGAAGGGCCTCTGGAAACGCGAACCGATCGCTCAGGCCTGGCGCTGGGACTGAGGAGCCGGCTGGCCCAGCCCACAGACTCCTTTGCCTTCTTCCCGGCTACCCTGGCTGACGTCGGGTACCGGGTACCGTTCTCCTAGGCTCTGAAAACCTCTCCCAAGTTTGTGGGGCTCTTTCTCCTCTGCGGGTCTCTTTTAGATCGGGTTCTTGCCCTCTCCCCCTCCTCAGTTCCAGTCTTTCTGTCTCAGATCTACCTGCCTTTCCCTTTTCTCCCAGAGGAGTCCTGGAGCCCCGCTCAGCCCCTTTCTCTCTGCCTCTGGCCCCTCCATTCAGGCATCTTTCCCAGGTTGTGCCTCTGTCCCGCTCCAACTCTCCGCTCTCTTTCCTCCCACACCTTCCCTTGGGAGAACACAGGAACGTGTTTTCCCGTCCCAGCCTGTGAGCTGCCCCCAGTCCCCGCCAGCTCATTCCTCCTCCCTCGGCCCAGGCTCCCCCACCCCGTAATTACAATCTCGTTCGGTAATTATTCTTAGCCTCCTAATGATTTTTTAAAAGGCATCTCAGAATTCGGCATGGTGGTGACAACGATCCTGGAGCCAGGACGCCCCCAGGGTGCTAGGGGGTGGGAGTGAAGAGAGGATGGGCTGGGTCCTCATGAGCAGGGCATGCCTGTCCTGCCTCTGTTGTAGAGCGAGGGCCAACGACACCACCCTTCCCAGCAGCCCCGCCGTGGGGCCCCCCCCGGCACCCCTTAAACAAAGGGTACCGCTCCCGCACCAGGGGGTGTGCAGTGTCGACTCTGTGTCCCCGTTCAGCACCAAGCTATGGACAGCTCCCTACGCTCTCGCGCGCGCCCGGAGACCCACCCAGCTCCCGTCCCTGGTCTGAGCTGGAGAAAGATTGAAGGCTCGTGGACGGGGAAGCCTCGCTGCTCAGGGCTGGGCACTGGGGAGCAGGTCGTGGGGGTAGGGGCTGAGGCTCTACTCTGGGCCAGCGTCCGGCGGGTTAATATCGCCGTCGACCGCACTTTACCGACTGCCGGGCCGGTTCTCACAAGGGCCCTGGGAATAGATAGGAACCACTTATTCCCATTTTACAGGCAGGAAACTGAGGACCCGGCAGTGGAAGCCAACCCCGCTCTTCTCCCCAGCTAAGGCCCTCAGTCGGTAAGGGACGCAGGATGATCTCCAAGACTCAAAAAGTAGTGCCTGGCACGCTGCAGAGAGTGCCTAGCTTGAAGAAGGGATGGCAAGGAGGGCGCAGCGCTGCGTTTCAGTATCGCCCTCACTACAGGGTGCAGAGGAGGAAGGCCTGGCACAGCCAGGGCCTTTGCTCAGGTTCAGGCAGGCAGCGAGTGGCAGAGCTGGGGATGAAACCCAGGATCCGACGGGATGGACGCGACCCCTCTTCCTCATTGAGGGCTCTGGGTCCTGAGGCCCTGTCCAGAGCCTGCAGGCGTCACTGCCCTTGGCCTCTCTGTCCCCCATTATTGGTCAGGGAGATTCTTATCCGCTGCCCGGTGGCACCAGGGGTCGGAGAGCCCAGACTCTGGATGAGTGCTGCGCCTTGCGCGCTTCTCCTCCCACTGGCAGAGCACGCGCTGCCTCCGCGTCCCGGGTGTGGCGTCCATTTGGGCTCCGGCTTGGGCTGGGGCTGGGCGGACGCGCCTCCTCCGCAAGCACATATCTTTTACTAGTTGAATTAACGGCAGTTTTTGTCAGTTAATTAGGTTTAATTTACATAATTAGTACAGTATAAAGAGGATTGGGGATAATCACGGGGTACGTAGCGCTTACTGTGTAAACACGTATTCTGAATTAAAAATCAGATGTAATTAAGGCGCGCAGGCCCTGTTTAGGCAGGGTTTTAATTGTAATGAATTTCTAATTAACACTCAATGATTGCCAAATGCAAAAGGCTGTAAAATTTTCTTGTAGTTTTGCTAATTTATTGTTTACTTAATATCTGGATATTAATCCGACGGCCACATAGGGCAGAACCGGGCGCTCCGGCGGCCCTGCCCAAGCAAGTGAAGGAGACTGGGCGGGGCCTGCCAGGCCCCAACCGGAGAGCAAAACTGAGGAGAGCAAAACTGAGGAGAAGGCGAGGGCCTCGGAGCCGATACAAAGGTGCTCAGAGCTCCGGGACCACCTCACTCTGGTTGCTGACCAGAGACTGAGGCTGGAGAGGGGCTGGACTTGGCGGGAGGCCGTACCCTTTGGGTTTCTGCGGCCTGGACCAGGTTCTTTGGGATCAGAGGTGAGAACAGAGCTCCTCACAGGGGGACTCCCTGTCCTTGGGAACATCAAAAGGAGGGAAAACAATCACGGTCCTGGTGGGCCCAGGTCCGGTTCCTCTGCTGACTCCTGGAAGGACTGTGGAGTTTGCCTGGGCCTGCATATCTGTATCTGTAGGATGGGCACACGGACCCCCACTTTGCAGGAGTGAAGGGGAGTGAAGGATTGATTCAGAATCCAAGGGCTCATGAGTATCTCTCTTCTAGAGCCCTGCAGATGGGTAGGGCTTGGGGGTCCTGCTTGGGTGTAGGAGGCTTAAGCTTCTGGGGAGAGGGAGAGTCAGGAGGCCTTGGGAATGGTTAGAAGGTCTTGGAGCTGGGCTCTGCCCTCCTGAGGCTCTCTCACACCTGGGGATGCAATTTAGGCTGGCAGAGACTAAGAAGGGAACCCTCCAGAAGCCTTCTTTTCCCCAACCAGACGGAGAAGTCTCCGAGGCCTGAGCAGAGGTATTAGGAAAAGAGGAGCCCGGGCAGAATAGATTCTATCTCTACAAAAAAAAAAAAAAAGAAAGAAAGAAAGAAAGAAAATATATATATATATATATAGAGAGAGAGAGAGAGAGCGCTGGGCATGGTAGTGCTCAGCTGTGGCTCCAGATACTTTTACTTGGGAGACTGAGGCAGGAGGATCATTTTAACCCAGGAGAGGGAGGCTACAGTGAGCTATGATTGCACCACTGCACTCCAGCCTGGGAAACAGAAGGAGACCCTGTCTCTGGAAAAAAAAAATCTTTTAAAGGAAAAGAGGGTGGCTTTTCCTTTAAGAGCATCTCCAGCTGGCCCCAGGTTTTCTCATGAGGAGCCTCCTCCCCTAAATCTCTAGCTGGAGTCCGTGTCCGAATCCTGGCTGGTCCCAGGGGTGAGAGGCTCCCCTCCCGTCAGCTCCAGTTTAGCCACAGCCTCTTTCCAAGGTCCTCTCAGCATGGGGGAGACTGTGTGGACACTTAGAAGTTTCCAATGAAGCCATGGAAACACATTGAGAAAACTCAGTGTCACCGGAGGCTTCCACCCCACAGAACAGGCTGCCTTACCTTCTCCCTACCTGCACCCACCTCTCCTGAGCCTCCTCTAAGCCTGCCTTCGTGCCAGCCCTCCTCCTCTGTCCATGGCTGTTTTATTTTCATCACTGGATTGTTCATGAGTTAATATTTCCTGGTCACTTCTTTATGTTTCTGTGTCTCCCCCTGGAATGTTGTGTTTGCAGTCGCATATCCAGGGCCTGGCACTTAGTAGGTACTCAGCATGTTTGGTGAATGAAATGCCTGAACAGCATTTGATTATGAGGGTTGTGAGCCCCAGTCCATGTCCCAGCTGACTTGATGGCCACAGTTATTGGTCCTCTTGGGGTCTAGTGGCCAATGTGGCTCTTCAGGAAAAGGTTCTCTGCTCCCTGGTGATGTTTAGGAGGTCTTGGGATTACCACCCTACACATAGACTCAAAGCCATCCAGGCAGAGCCCCCCAAAACACTTGTTCTCAGGAAGTGGGGAGCCACTGGCAGGCTTGCCAAGCTTCCCCTGGTTGCAAGGGGCTTCCTTCCCAGGGGCTCCTCCATCAGCATCATGGAGAAAGGCTGGAAAGAAAACAGGCTCTAGACCCATGAAGATTTGCTCTGTTTGAGTCTCTTAACCTTCAACTGTAACATACCCATATGGGCTTCACAGGGATGTCATAATGATTTTTTTTTTGGGGAGATGGAATCTCACTCAGTCGCCCAGGCTGGAAGGCAGTGGTATGATCCCGGCTCACTGCAACCTCTGTCTCCCGTGTTCAAGCAATTCTCCTGTCTCAGCCTTCCAAGTAGCTGGGATTACAGGTGCCCTCTACCACCCTCAGCTAATTTTTGTATTTTTAGTAGAGATGGAGTTTCACCATGTTGGCCAGGCTGGTCTTAAACTCCTGGCCTCAAGCGATCCACCAAACTTGGCCTCCCAAAGTGCTGGGATGTCATAATGATGAAATAATACTCCCACAGTACCTGGCCAGATGTCATAATGATGAAATAAGGTGCTGGGAATACGCCCACAGCCAGGGCTGGGACTATAGTAAGGTGCCTAGGGTGAAAAATTGAAGAAGTCACTCAGTCTCGGGGTCCTGAAAGTCCTCCCCCTAGTCCCAGCCCTGCACAAAGCACATGGCAGAGTAGGTGATCAGCACATGTGAGCTCCCCCTTCCCCGACAGCCTCTGATCACTTCAGGTGGCTGCCTAAACACTGGTGGAGTCCGGTCTGCTTTCTGGGACAGTTTGAGGCATCTCTGAGCCCAGGTTCTGGGGTGTGGGAAAACCATAGCCTGCCACATCAGTAGGAGGAAGAGAGCTTGAATTCCAGGTATGTCACACAGTTCCCACAGTCTCCCTGACTCCACTGACCCCAAGGGAACCTGAGTTGAGATATCATGCACATACCCTGTACTCCATCCACTTAAAGTCTACAATTCAATGATTTTCTTTTGTAATTCACAGAGTTGTGCAAACATCACCCCATCAATGTTCAGATATTTCCAGCACCCCAAAGAGAAACTGTACTTATTAGTTATCACCCCTCATTTCCCTACTCCCCCCACCAGCCCTAGGCAGCCACCAGTCTACTTTCTGTTCTACAGATTTGCTTCTTCTGGACATTTCCTGTAAATGGAATCATACAATATTGATCTTTTGTGACTGGCTTCTTTAACTTGGCAAAATGTTTTCAAGGTTCACCCATGTTGTAGCATGTATCAGCACATCATTCCTTTTCATTGCCAAATACTATTCCATCATATGGATATACTGCATTTGTTTATCCATTCATCCATAGATAGATATTTGAGTTGTTTCCCCTTTTTGACTATTATGAATGATGCTGCTATAAGCACTCATATATAAATTTTTGTGTGGCCACATAATTTATCTTGGGTGTATATCAAAGCATGGAATTGCTGGGTGATACCGTAACTCTATAGTTAACCTTGTAAAGAAACACCAGATTACTTTTCCAAAGAATGGCATCATTTTATATTTGCATCAGCAGTAGATGAGGGTTCTGATTTTTCCACATCCTCAACAACACTTGTTATTATTTGTCTTTTTAAATATAGCCATACTGGTGGGTATGAAATAGTATTTCATTGTGGTTTTCATTTGAATTTCCCTGATAAAATGAGGTTAAACATCTTTTATGTGCTTGTTAGTCATTTGCTGAGAAATGTCTATTTATATCATTTGCCTATTTTTTTTCAACTGGGTTATTTGTATTTTTATTATTGAGTTGTAAGAGTTCTTTATATATTCTAGATATAAGTCCCTTATCAGATGCATGATTTGAAAGTAACTGTTCTGTGAGTTGTCTTTTTACTCAATAGTCTTTTTTAAAAAATGTATTTATTATACTTTAAGTTCTGGGGTACATGTTCAGAACATGCAGGCTTGTTACATAGGTATACACATGCCATGGTGGTTTGCTGCATCCATTACCCTGTCATTTACATTAGGTATTTATCCTAATCCTATCCCCCTCCAACTCCCCCACCCCCTGCTATCCCTCCCCTACCTCCCCACCCCCCAACAGACTCCAGTGGGTGATGTTCCCTCCCTGTGTCCATGTGTTCTTATTGTTCATCACCCACTTATGAGTAAAAGTGTGATGTTTGGTTTTCTGTTCTTGTGTCAGTTTGCTGAGAATGATGGCTTCCAGCTTCATCCATGTCCCTACAAAGGACATAAACTCATCCTTTTTTATGGCTGCATAGTATTCCATGGTGTATATGTGCCACATTTTCCTTGTCCAGTCTCTCATTGATGGGCATTTGGGTTGGTTCCAAGCGTTTGCTATTGTGAACAGTGCTGCAATAAACATACATGTGCATGTGTCTTATAACAGAATGATTTATAATCCTTTGGGCATATACCCAGTAATGGGATTGCTGGATCAAAGGGTATTTTTATTTCTAGATCCTTGAGAAATTGCCACACTGTCTTCCACAATAGCTGAACTAATTTACACTCCCACCAACAGTGTAAAAGCATTCCTATTTCTCCATATCCTCTCCAGCATCTGTTATCTCCTGATTTTTTTTTAATGATTGCCATTCTAACTAGCGTGAGATGCTATCTCAATGTGGTTTTGATTTGCATTTCTCTAATGACCAGTGATGATGTGCATTTTTTCATATGTTTGTTGGCTGAATAAATGTCTTCTTTTGAAAAGTGTCTCTTCAAATCGTTTGCCTACTTTTTGATGGGGTTGTTTTTTTCTTGTAAATCTGTCTTAAGTTCTTTGTAGATTCTTAAGTTCTTTAAGTTCTTTGTAGATTAGCCCTTTGTCAGACGCGTAGATTGAAATTTTTTTTTCCTATTCTGTTGGTTCCCAGTTCACTCTAATGATAGTTTCTTTCGCTGTGTAGAAGCTCTTAAGCTTAATTAGATTCCATTTGTCTATTTCGGCTTCTGTTGCCATTGCTTTTGGTGTTTTAGTCATGAAGTCCTTGCCCATGCCTATGTCCTGGGTGGTATTACATAGGTTTTCTTCTAGAGTTTTTATGGTGTTAAGTCTTATGTTTAAACCTTTAATCCATCTGGAGTTAATTTTTGTAAAAGGTGTAAGGAACGGATCCATTTTCAATTTTCTGCACATGGCTAGCCAGTTTTCCCAATATTATTTATTAAATAGAGAATCCTTTCCCCATTACTTGTTTTTGTCAAAAATCAGATGGTTGTAGATGTGTGGCGTTATTTCTGAGGCCTCTGTTCTGTTCTCTCTCTCTGTTTTGGTATCAGTACCATGCTGTTTTGATTACTGTAGCCTTGTAGTATAATTTGAAGTCAGGTAGTGTGATACCTCCAGCTTTATTTTTTTGTTTTTTCTTTTTCTTTCTTCCTTTTTTTTTTTTTTCTTTGCTTAGGATTGTCTTGGCTATGCAGGCTCTGTTTTGGTTCCATATGAAGTTTAAGGTGTTTTTTTCCAGTTCTGTGAAGAAAGTCAATGGTAGCTTGATGGGGATAGCATTGAATTTATAAATTACTTTCAGCAGTATGGCCATTTCACAATATTGATTCTTCCTAATCATGAGCATGGAATGTTTTTCCATCTGTTTGTGTCCTCTCCTATTTCCTTGAGCAGTGGTTTATAGTTCTCCTTGAAGAGGTCCTTCACATCACTTGCAATTTGTATTCCTAGGTATTTTGTTCTCTTTGTAGCAGTTGTAAATGGGAGTTCACTCATGATTTGGCTGTTTGTCCATCATTGGTGTATAGGAATGCTTGTGATTTTTGCACATTGATTTTGTATCCTGAGCCTTTGCTGAAATTGCTTATCAGTTTCAGGAGATTTTGGGCTGACACGATGGGGTCTTGTAAATATACAATCATGTCTGCAAATAGAGACAATTTGACTTCCTCCTTTCCTATTTGAATACCCTTTATTTCTTTTTCTTGCCTGATTGCCTGGCCAGAACTTCCAATACTGTGTTTAATAGGAGTAGTGAGAGAGGGTATCCTGGTCTTGTCTTGTGTCAGTTTTAAAAGGGCCTGCTTCCAATTTTTGCCCATTCAGTATGATATTGACTGTGGGTTTGTCATAAATAGCACTTATTATTTTGAGATACAGTCCATCTATACCTAGTTTATTGAGAATTTTTAGCATAAAGTGCTGTTGAATTTTGTTGAAGGCCTTCTCTGCATCTATTGAGATAATCATGTGGTTTTTGTCTTTGGTTCTGTTTATGTGATAGATTATGTTTATAGATTTGTGTATGTTGAACCAGCCTTGCATCCCTGGGATGCAGCCTACTTGATCATGATGTTAGATAAGCTTTTTGATGTGCTGTTGGATTTGGTTTGCCAGTATTTTATTGAAGATTTTTGCATCAGTGTTCATCATGGATATTGGCCTGAAATTTTCTTTTTTAGTTGTGTCTCTGCCAGGTTTTGGCATCAGGATGATGTTGGTCTCATAAAATGAGTTAGGGAGGATTCTCTCTTTTTGTATTGTTTGGAATAGTTTCAGAAGGAATGGTACCAGCTCCTTTTTGCGTGTCGGGTAGAATTCGGCTGTGAACCCGTCTTGTCCTGGACTTTTTTTGGTTGGTAGGCTATGATTTGCTGCCTCAATTTCAGATCTTGTTATTGGTCTATTCAGGGATTCAACTTCTTCCTGGTTTAGTTTGGGAGGGTGTAAGTGTCCAAGAATATATCCATTTCTTCTACATTGACTGGTTTATTTGCATAAAGGTGTTTGTAGTAATCTCTGGTGGTAGTTTGTATTTCTGTTGGATCAGTGGTGATGTCCCCTTTATCATTTTTTATTGCATCTATTTGATTCTTCTCTCTTTTCTTATTAGTCTGGCTAGCAGTCTATCTATTTTGTTGATCTTTTCAAAAAACCAGCTCCTGGATTTATTGATTTTTTGAAGGGTTTTTTTGTGTCTCTGTCTCCTTCAGTTCTACCCTGATCTTAGTTATTTCCTGTCTTCTGCTAGCTTTTGAATTTGTTTGATCTTGCTCCTCTAGTTCTTTTAATTGCAGCATTAGGGTGTCAATATTAGATCTTTCCCCACTTCTCGTGGGAATTTAGTGCTATAAAGTTCCCTCTAGACACTGCTTTAAATGTGTCCCAGAGATTCTGGTACATTGTGTCTTCATTCTCATTGGTTTTGAAGAACATCTTTATTTCTGCCTTCATTTCATTATTTATCCTGTAGTTATTCAGGAGCAGGTTGTTCAGTTTCCATGTAGCTGTGTGGTTTTGAGTGAGTTTCTTAACCCTGAGTTCTAATTTGAT
The DNA here is from genome assembly GCA_963573385.1 of Cacajao melanocephalus. NCBI lineage: Eukaryota > Metazoa > Chordata > Mammalia > Primates > Pitheciidae > Cacajao > Cacajao melanocephalus. Next base: position 67,397 of record CAUYLG010017456.1, read on the forward strand.
TGCACTGTGGTCTAAGAGACTGTTATGATTTCCATTCTTTTGCATTTGCTGAGGAGTGTTTTACTTCCAATTATGTAGTCAATTTTAGAGTAAGTGTGATGTGGTGCTGAGAAGAATGTATATTCTGTGGATTTTGGGTGGAGAGTTCTGTAGATGTCTATTATGTCTGCTTGGTCCAGATCTGAGTTCAAGTCCTGGATATCCTTGTTAATTTTCTGTCTCATTGATCTGTCTAATATTGACAGTGGAGTGTTAAAGTCTTCCACTATTATTGTGTGGGAGTCTAAGTCTTTTTGTAGGTCATTAAAAACTTGCCTTATGTATCTGGGTCCTCATGTATTGGGTGCATAGATATTCAGGATAATTAGCTCTTCTTGTTGCATTGACCCCTTTAGTATTATGTAATGCCCTTCTTTGTCTCTTTTGATCTTTGTTGGTTTAATGTCTATTTTATCAGAGACTAGGATTGCAACTCCTGCTTTTTTTTTTTTTTTTTCTTTTTTTCTCTCCATTTGCTTGGTAAATCTTCCTCCATCCCTTTATTTTGAGCCTACTTGTATCTTTGCAAGTAAGATGGGTCTCCTGAATACAGCACACCAATGGGTCTTGACTCTTTATCCAATTTGCCAGTCTGTGTCTTTTGATTGGGGCATTTAGCCCATTTACACTTAAGGTTAATATTGTTATGTGTGAATTTGATCCTGCCATTTTGATGCTAGCTGGTTGTTTTGCCCATTAGTTGATGCAGATTCTTCAGAGTGTCAATGGTCTTTACAATATGGTATGTTTTTGCAGTGGCTGGTACTGGTTGTTCTTTTCCATGTTTAGTGCTTCCTTCAGGAGCTCTTGTAAGGCAGGCCTGGTGGTGATGAAATCTCTCAGCAGTTGCTTGTCCATAAAGGATTTTATTTCTCCTTCACTTATGAAGCTTAGTTTGGCTGGATATGAAATTCTGGTTTGAAAATTCTTTTCTTTAAGGATGTTGAATATTGGCCCCCACTCTCTTCTGGCTTGTAGGGTTTCTGCTGAGAGATCCACTGTGTGTCTAATTGGCTTCCCTTTGTGGGTAACCCGACCTTTCTCTCTGGCTGCCCTTAGCATTTTTTCCTTCATTTCAACCTTGATGAATTTGACAGTTATGTACGTTAGAGTTGCTCTTCTTGAGGAATATCTTTGTGGTGTTCTGTATATTTCCTGAATTTGAATGTTGGTTTGCCTTGCTAGGTTGGGGAAATTCTACTGGATAATATCCTGAAGAGTGTTTTCCAACTTGGTTTTATTCTCCCTGTCACTTTTAGGTACACCTATCAAATGTATATTTGGTCTTTTCACTTAATCCCATATTTCTTGGAGGCTTTGTTCATTTCTCTTCACTCTGTTTTCTCTAATCTTGCCTTCTTATTTCATTTCATTGAGCTGATCTTCAATCTCTGATATCCTTTCTTCTGCTTGATCGATTCGGCTATTGAAACTTGTGTATGCTTCACAAAGTTCTCATGCTATGTTTTTCAGCTCCATCAAGTTGTTATGTTCTTCTCTACACTGGTTATTCTAGTTAGCATTTCATCTAACCTTTTTTCAAGATTCTTAGTTTCTTTGCATTGGGTTAGAACATGCTCCTTCAGCTGGGAGAAGTTTGTTATCCACCTTCTGTCAATTCCTCAAACTCATTCTCCATCCAGTTTTGTTCCCTTGCTGGTGAGGAGTCGTGATCCCTTGGAGGAGAAGCAGCATTCTGGTTTTGCTGATTTCATCCTTTTTATGCTGGTTTCTTCCCATCTTCGTGGATTTATCTACCTTTGGTCTTTGAAGTTGGTGACTTTTGGATGGGGTCTCTGAGTGGACATCCTTTCTGCTGATGTTGAAGCTATTTCTTTCTATTAGTTTTCCTTCTAACAGTCAGGTCTCTCTGCTGCAGGTCTGCTGGAGTTTGCTGGAGGTCCGCACTAGACCCTGCTTGCCTGGGAATCACCTGTGGGGGCCACAGAACAGCAAAGATTGCTGCCTGTTCCTTTCTCTGGTAGCTTTATCACAGAAGGGTACCCACCAGATGTCAGCCACAGCTCTCCTGTATGAGGTGTCTCCTAGTCAGGATACATGGGGGTCAGGGAGCCACTTGAGGAGGCAATCTGTCCCTTATCAGAGCTCAAGCACTGTGCTGGGAGATCCATTACTTCCTTCAGAGCTGCCAGGCAGGAATGTTTAAGTCTGCTGAAGCAGAATCCACAACCACTCTTTTTCCCAGGTGCTCTGTCCCAGGAAGGTGGGGGCTTTATTTATAAGTCCCTGATGGGCTGCTGCCTTTTATTTTTTTAAATATATTTTATTGCACTTTAGGTTCTGGGGTACGTGTGCAGAACATGCAGGATTGTTGCATAGGTACATACATGGCAATGTGGTTTGCTGCCTCCATCCCCCTATCACCTGTATCTGGCATTTCTTCCCAAGTTATCCCT